>VDFB02380774.1:0-40694 GCA_007258455.2 Sequoia sempervirens
ATCTCCCAGATCACCCGAAGCACAAGGAGAGAGCATACACAACACCTTTTCCTTACACTAGCATGGGGTTCATTTTAAATCCAAATTGAAATATGTGGGTGGTTATACAAAATGTCACAAGAATGCTTTTGATTCCCAAGATAGCCAAGTGGCGCGAGAGAAGAGCATACGCATTCAATGATGAAAATGTAAACCACAAGACATGGAAAAAAACTTGTTAATTTTAACCCTCAAATCAAAGGTAAGTTCATTTTAAGCACCAAACAAAGTGTGAGTTTGTATTGTTCAATTTTAAGCTAGCAAACAAAATGATGTGAGGGTTCAATTTTAACTAATGTGAGTGTTCATTTTAAAACCCAATTGAAAGTTAGTGTGGTCTTAAAGCGTGAAAATAAAAAAGCATCATAAATGGGTTATAATTTCCCCAAAAGTGTCACAACACTTGTTACAATTATAAGATTTAAAGACAAGAATACTTCTTGACTTTGAATTTTATCGTCCAACCTACAAAACCCAATTATCCTAAAAACTAGAACAAAAAGTTAGAGACATGTTAGTGATCGGATGAAGTAAAAAAATTAAATCACATGCTAAAAATCTCATTTTTACTTACCCAAAAAAAAGCATCACTATTTATGATAGTGTTGCCATAAATCAAATGAGTGTCACTTTGGTGAAAAATAGTGTTGTTCTACAAAAATATAGTGACAACAATAGCATTGCTATTTGGTGGCATCGTTGTTTTCAAATTCTCAGTGCTTCTAAAAAGTATTGGCATCATCATTTATTTTAATCAACACCAATGTATTAATTAGGTGTCATTTTACTAGATGGAAATAGTGTCGCTATATGGTGATGCCTTACAAAGACATCGTTGAAATCCCCTGGAGTGTCGATATATCTGCAAAAACTAGAAAAAATGGACTTCAAGAGAAAAATTCATTGAATTTGACTAACTAGCCCTCCTTCTAGTGTCAAAATGTGACCGAGGGATTAGTATGGGTGGACTACACTTGATCCATGAGGATACAAAGCATAATTATGCCACTAAACGTCAATCCCAATAGAGATCATTCAAATAAACACTAAACCAGGAATTCATTAAAAAATTAGCATGTTAAACTATGAAAGCTTCAAAACACCTATTCTAATCCATTGAAACTTATCCTATTGGGGGAGTGGTGACGCATTGATGTGGAACGGAAACCCTTTCCCAATCCCTTGGATAATGAGCTTGTTTCAATCAATTTTTTTGAAGAAAACTGATGAAACCATTGTGATATGTGTGATGAAACATGGTTTAAATGCTAAACTAACATGATGCAAGTTATTTTAACATGATTTATGCTAAGATGATCAAGATGTGTGAGTGAAAAGCTAATCTAAATGGATTTTAAGCTAAAAATATTGAAACCCTAATCACCAAATAAGCTACATGAATGCATCTATATTACCATGGATGCCATTAATGGAAGCTAAGCTAATAATGCAAGTAATTAAGCTAAAATGATACTAAATAAATGCAAAAAATGAGTGTGAGTGTGAGTTTGAGTGATTTCAATAGCATGATTTTTCTCTGAAAAAGATGGATCCATTTGTCTCCAAATAGTGACCTATTTATAGGAGGGAAAATGAGAAATGGAGGGTTGAGATCAAAAAGGTTAATCAACGGTCAAGGATGAAGGAATTTGGAGGCATGGATCATGGATTCTCATCAACAGATGAGAATCAATGATGAGATTTAATCGAGGGTCCACCTTTATCCAAACAAACACAATTTTAACTTGCACAAGAGGTCATAAGTTAACTTGCACAAGAAGTCTTATAAGTTTGTTATAGAAAAGGAATATTCTCCTTTTTCAAATGAGTGAGAAAAGAGAATATTCTTTGGAATATTCTCATGGGTGAGGGAAAATAGATATTTAGCAAATTAAAATAGTTTTAATGTGCAAAAGGGGAAGGAATATTCCTTTTGGAGGAATGTGCAAAGGAGGAATATTCCCTTAGAATATTCCCTTGCAAGTGGGGGGAATTAGATTTAATTAGATAATTGATAATTAAAACAATATTAATTATGCAATTTTAGAAGAATTATATGATATTCATTAAATGAAGTGATTTAATGAAAAGGGGAAAGTGAAATGATATTTAATTAAATAACTTAGAGTTATTTAATTAATTAAGAAGACTTAGGGAATTAAATTAAATAACTTCATGTATTTAATTTAATAAGATGAAATGTTAGCATGAAAGGGGTTGAATTAACCCAATTAAATTGATTAGGTTAATGGACGAAAATGACATAAATAATTAAATAGCTAGGCTAATTTAATCAATTAAGCGAAAAGAGGATGGGTTTAAGGAGGAAATGATGTTAGTATACTTGATTCGAGTGCATGATATCATTCAATACATTTTTCAATGTCTACAATTATGTTGCATTGAATCACAAGAAGCCATATCTATAGAAACACAAGCATCATGAACTGCAATAGTAGTTAGAGGAGATGGAATGCATGGCTCAAGAATTAGATCACTTGTGAGAACACCCATGTTCAAGTTACCATTTAATTCTCCTCAAAATCATAGTCCAGACTAGAAGTGTGATCATTATCCAAACAATCAAATTTGTCATTAGGAACAAAGTTTGAAAAGGTGTATAGATGCATGATCAGCCATCCCAGTAGCAATGATCTCTCTACTCTCCAAGTCTCGAATGATAACTGAATCGGGAGTGAATTCCATAATCCTCCCTACTCCACCATGAGTGATTTGATAGATAGAAAGGATATTGCTTTTCAAATGAGTTATACACAAGAAATCATTGAAGGTTTCATCCCCAATATCAATAGATCCCCTCCCAATTGCATTCACATAAGTATGGTTTCCCATCAAAATAGGTGGCATAACACAAGGCTCAAAAGAAGAGAACATAGATTGTGAAGATTGCATATGATGAGAAGGTCCTAAATCTAGAAGTCATCTCCTTGATCCATGACTTGTAGAAGCACACAGAGCTTGTCCTTTCTCACTTGTACCAATAGTAGGACTCTTTTCCTTATCAAATTTTGTATGGTTGGAAGAAGTTGTAGACATTCTAGAAGGTAAATTGATTTTGTACATCACAAGAAGATGTTTCAATTCATCAAGATCCTTCTTATAACAATAGTGTTCTTCATGTCGTCCTTCTTGCAATATGCATAAGTAGGCTTATCCTTCTTAAACGATTCCCCCTTAGAGGAATTTTTAATGTTCTTCTATGGAATTAGATGTGGGTTGTGTGTTCTTCTTAGGCTTGTTCTTTTTCTTTTCTTTGCCACTTGAAGACTTCTCATCCTTTGCAATCAAGGCATGGGATTTTGAAGACTTCAAAGCACCCATTTGAATAAGCTTATCTTGCTCCCTAGTGAGTTGCATAGAAAAATCCTCAAAGGAAGGCATTTTAAACTCACTCCCAAAGGCATTATTTCTAGCATAGAAAGTAGACACAAACATTGAATATTCAAGTGCTAGCTTTGAAATAACACTTAACACCAATTATGTATCTGATTTTCAATTTACAATCCTTCAATTATGTTCTTAGTGACTTGAATTTGGTGATGAATTCTTGTATGCTTTCAAAATTACATAGATTTAAACTTATTAATTCATTCTCCAAAAAATGTCCTTTAATTTCATTTATTCACCCAAACAATTTTGACAATGTACTCCACATAGCCATGGGTGTATCCAAGTGCACAATGTGAAACAACAACTCAGGAGAGACATAAAAACAAAAATAGCCAATGGATTCTTCACAAATATTCAACAAATTATTCTTTTTAGCTTTATCATCTTTTGGTTCACTATCAATCCCATGAACTATCCTATACAACCTCTTAACTCCTAGCAATTTGTTCATTTCAAATTTCCATTTAGGATAATTGTAAGGTGTTAGAAGTGGAATTAAAGATTGCCCTATGATGAATAAGAAGGAAAGAACACAAATCAAGAGAATGCAACCACAACCATAAGAAGGATCCCCCCAAATTCACTCAATCAAAGAACCCCCCAAAAATATGAGCTTGGCACTTTATGATTAATGTGATTGTAGATTTTCCAAAAACAACGAAGTGTTCTTGATCTTGTTACATGCATATGTCAAATTTGGCCATAGAATCAAAGTACATTTTTTTTGGAAAAATGAGATCAATCTAATTACACCATTGAAAAGTACATGAAAAATTATGCACTTTCAAAAAAAATTGCACTAAAAAATGTTAGCATAGGAGCGAGAATGAAGCCCTGG
Organism: Sequoia sempervirens; assembly: GCA_007258455.2. Classification (NCBI taxonomy): domain Eukaryota; kingdom Viridiplantae; phylum Streptophyta; class Pinopsida; order Cupressales; family Cupressaceae; genus Sequoia; species Sequoia sempervirens. The sequence goes on from VDFB02380774.1 coordinate 4,289, forward strand.
AATTTCCCAAAGTGAGAACAACTCAATAACACTTGTGAGAATCTGCAATTTTTCAAAAATCCAAACACCAACATCAAAACCGTCTACACCACTGTGAAGAGTGCGAAATTTTGCCCCAAATAAAAAAAATTGCCCAAAAAATAGAGGTCCAAAACCAAAACTCCATTGGAGAGGGGGGAAATTTTATAAAGGCCCTATTGACATTATCAAGGAACATTCTTTGTAGATGCTAAAACCAAGAGGTTAAATTTGAAGGCCTCTTAGTTGTCGCAGGTATGCATGGCCCACAAAATATTCAACATGAATATTCTAAAAATGTCTGATTAAAATTGATAGCCCTTGGGTCATCATAGGTTAGTCCAACCACTAGAATATTATTCAAGAAATTCCCCATTCAATGGTTAAACACCAATGAAATATTCGGGAAATTCAGTAGAATATTTTATTTCACCATCGATTTTCAATCAGAGGGGCTTGTGCAAGGCCTACCACTGGTAAACTGTGAGTTGCCATGGGGTGTGCTTGCAAGTCAGCATACCTGGCCTCTGCATAGGTACCAATACGTAGTGTTTTTTTATTATTTTTTAAATAACAATTTTCTAAGAAATTTAAATCAACAATATTTTTTTAAAAGAAAAAAAAATTAAACAAATAAAATATTATTATTATTCTTCAAATTGTACCAACTAAACTACGCAAACGACCTAGAGGGTAATTTTTTTTAGGGCTCCAAATAAAGTGCTCCAATTTTGATGAATTGGCAATCAATCTTGGGGTTCTTGGGCCTTTTAGATGTGATGGAAGGGTTGAATTTGACCCAAAATGCTCCAAAATTACAGCTACCTCTTAGATTTGGCAACCATTCTTTAGCTTCAAACCCTCATAGATCTAGCCTCATATGTTCGATTTGGACGAAACAAAAGGAAAAACTAATTTTTTTGAACACCCTGAAGCCAATGCTAAGCTCAAATTTCCACCAAAAAGATCCAAAATGAACCTACAATATAAATCCACAAAAAGAACCCCCCTAGAATCTAGCATTTCTATCAAGTTTTTTTTATTCTCCATATTATCATATGATGCAAGAGAAGAGCATACTCAAATTTTCAATATCTACCAACATTTGTCCAAAAATACTAACCAAAGGCACCCAACTTGCTTTGATACCGTGTAATATTTGGCTATGGAGATAGCTAGCCAAGATTGAGAGGCCAATGGAAAGCATGATAAAAGAGAAGATCAACATGACAAGAATAAATTGTATTCCTATCAAGAATGCAAATAGAATTCATGTACAATGTATGAGATACCCTTGGTTATATAGCCAAGGTGAGACATAGGATTAGACATAATCATGACAAGTGTCTTAATCCTATGTCATGAGACAAATCATCAAACATTAAGCGACCTAGGAAACAAGAAGATAAGATCACATGACAACTAAGGTCCTTATAGAAACATTCTTAGGACCTAAGTAAACTTAACATGTGAATAGGACCTACTAGGTGAACTAGTTAGATAGGAAATCTTATTCACACCAATAAGTTGGTTGAGTGATTTCATCCAAAAATCACCATTGAGGTGAATGCTAAGTTTTTTTCAATTTGTTGTCGATAATGGAGATGTTTGATGTATTTTGAGGAAGTTTTGATTGATAAGTGTTACCGATACAATTGTATTAAATATTTTAGCATGTTCCAAGAGGATGTTTGAAGTTTGAAGGGTCAATTTGTTAAAAGGTGAACAATGGTAATTTTGGTGAGCTTTTTATGGAATTTGTACCTACTATACCAATTGTACTAGTAACATTATATCTTTATTTCAGACATGTTCATGTCTAATTTATTTATCGGTCTACAATATTCTGGTAGTGTGTTTGGGTATGTTTAGTGGATATTTTGAAGTCACTTTGATGTGGTTTACCATCTCATATGTGTTGGGTGGTGTACTAGTCATGTTGGTTATGAATTTTGAGTGATTACCTTGTTTTGACATGCTTACCAATCATTTTCAATGTTGTAGCAATGGTAGAGATTAGTAAGATTAGTTTGATTGTCTTGGTATGCATCTAGATACTGTTTGCAACTATGAGGGTGGTGTTTAAGTGGGTTATCATCAATGTATCAGTTTGATTTGACAGTGTATTAGCAATAATCAGAGTGGTATAAGTCTATCATCAACACCTTACATCATCCTTATGAGGTATTATTCAATTTGGTATGTGATTATATTGATTGATCAATGTTATTTGACCTCATTTCATTATTGCAATAGTTTGACTTTATAATTTGATGCAGAGCAGGGAGGTCTTTCAACTAACCAACACAATTTTAGATGTTTCAACCACTTTTTGAGTCCACAAACCCCTCTCAAGGGTGAACTCCTTCACAACTTCACAATTCCTCTAGTAGGTGTGCAAACCTAGTTATTGGAACTTTTCTTTCAGTCATCACTTCCAACTCATAAACCACTCACCTTTTTAGATACCCATTATTGTCTTCTCAAACATATCTCAAAACCACTTATGGTCACTTTAGAACAAATCCCTCCAAATAGGGCTTCTACATTGTCCAACTTGGCCGATTAGGCCTGTTTTATAAAGAAACACCTCTTTAATCTTCCTCTCAAGCCCCAAACACCATTGGGAAGTCATAACCAAACCACATAAACACCAAATCCATAATTTTATTCCTAAGAAACGCTTACCAACTCCACAAATCTCAAAACCCTCACTTTATGCCCTTTCAAAGAGGGTTTATTGAAAAGCTATGTTCCAGGCCTCTAACCTCTTGGTTAATTCTTCAAAAACACTCTAAAATGTCTACACATGCTTAAAAGACTCTCAAAAACTACTGCCCTATTGAATTTCATCCATTTTCTCCCTTAAACCACTAGATTCACTCAAAATCACACATTTTCACAACTAGGGCTTCACGCCCAAAACCTCAAAAGACCTCCCCCTACTCACAACAACCATCCAAACACCTAAAACTATCTCATTAGTCCCATTCCACCGAGCCACAACATGTACAATAGGTGGAATGGCCAATTATTGCATTTTTAGCCCTCAAAACCCTTAAAACTGTCTTTACAAACCCGTTTCAGAAATTTGTTCACAAAATGTACTAATCTCTTCAAGAATCCACCAAATCAAATGAAAATTGGATTTAACTCACACTACCATCTAATTCAATGCATTAGAGACAAAGGAAACCCTATACAGGCAAGTACAGTGCCTTGAAACTGTAGATTGTAATGCAAATACACAAAAAATTCTAAGAAAACAGGGAATTGAATCAATTTTTCTTAACATACAAGATGTCTAACCCTTGCCTCGACTCATGTGAGAATTTTTAAACACTAACACACCAATAATAAACTAATTCAACTATCTCAAATGACCTTTCAAACCTCCTGACTATTGGCCTTCTACACAAGTTACATTTTCCCATTTTTTTGCAATTTTACATCTTTTGCAATATTTACCAGTTACTTTACAAATTGAACGACCTAAAGACCTCTAGAAAAGACTCATTTACATCACAAAATGGTCTATATATGACCTTATTGACACAAAAAAAAGACTTTCACACCCTAAAACTAACAAAAGACCTCAATCTTCAACATTTACATAAAATGCTCTTGGTGCCCCTGCACCATAATCAAAACATATCAAATTAATAATATTAGTATATACTAGAGTAATAATTTATTAGATAATAATTAATTAATATTTAATTGATTATTAAGCTAATTTCACTTTATGTACTTAAACTAAACTTAGGAGTATTTTTTTATTAAAGTAATCTTTTATTAGATCATCATGTCTCATCACATAGGTTGACGACACTTGCCATGACCTAATCCCTTTAGCATCTATGATTTTCTCTTATAAGCACTCTCCTTCATTGTATTATTTCATTTTGTAAGTTTTTCTTTTTGAGGAAATAGCAAATCATTATTTTCAACTCTCATGAATGGAAAGTGTTCTTGTTTGTTGTTTGATCTTGCTTTGTGTATTTCCACAATTCTAACATGGTATCAGAGTGTGGATTCAACAAACCCCTTCTCCATTTTTTAGGGTTTTTTTTCTCAACTAGGGTTACATAAGCGAAATTTGGAATCTTCATCTCTCCTTTTTTAGATTTGGAGAATAAATTTTTTGGTGCACTTTAAGGCCAAACAAACCTCGCCATTATGTTTAGAGTGGCCAAAAATCTAAGGATTGATTGTCGCTTCGTGAAAATTTGAACAATTTTTTTGAGGTGATTTTTTCTTAACACAGGTTTCGAAGAAAAAAATTATACACCATACAAGTCATGCATTCATTCACCATCGTTGTGCCCAAATTTTTTTTTAAAAATAACGAATTTTTAAAAATATGATAGTTTTTTTTTTTATGAGGACCTGTAAAAAAAATCAACAAAATTTTAAAGAATATTCCTCTTTTCTCTAGTCACGCCTATTTCCTTAGCTCCACTCTCGAACCACCCTAACCCACCAACTCCTAGTCATATTAGATTCCAAGGGCCTCAGTTAAGTCCCTTGTGCCCAACGAAGGTCACTCATGGGACCAGGCCTTTATTATTTTTAGCCCTTAGTTTGCTTTGTAGGGAAAATTGGGCAACTTTCACATAATCGGGTATAAATTTTGTCTCGCTTGTTCATTTTTTGTAAAAAAAATACTGTCAAAAAATTCATTCCAAGCCCGTTCGAATGGTGCAAGTATTTTTTCTAGATTTTTGTCCAAGAATTTTTTACAAACTATTGAAGTTAGATCTTCTTGTTTACACTTCCATTTCAAAATTTGTGCATACAAACTTCATTTTTTGTGAACAAATAGGCGTTGGAAAGGTTTTTCAGTGCCCTACACAAATATGTATTCATTTTTCAAAAAAATATCAGGAACGTAGATTTATCTGATGTAATTTTACTTTTTTTAAATAGCTTCTACTCTCAAAGTTGTATTGGGGTTTGGTTTTTCTTACTATGGGGGTATATTTTTTTCTTTCAGTATCTATATACATTAGAGAACAAAACTATTTCTCAAACATTATTTTGAAAACCTCAACCAATGTAACGCCTTACCTTGGTTACCGTTAAAATAAAGTGTAAAGAATGAAATTAACCGAACAATTTTTTTTTTAAAGATATTTAATTTACACAATTGCCATAAGGTTTCCAAGACGATGTTACTTAAAACTAATAAATAAACTCAACGCACTATCATATACATAAGTACAAATTTAATGTCATATATGATCCAGTTTACAATACATTATACAATTGAATATCCAAATGTCAAGATTACAATAGGTGAGATTTCAACAAATCTCAATACATCAGAATGATGGTACAATAGAGTACACTCTTATACAAGAGGTAAAAATATAAAGCAGGTAGTGATCATATCACAACTGACATCCATATCCACGAACATGCTCTGCATCCACAGTCACGAACAACGAAGTAACTAGAATTAGCTACAAGCATAGGATCAACTGCAAGAAAATCCAAGGTAGGTATAGCATGGTTTCCTCCCGACCACATGGAACCCGAAGGTCCACTCCCTCCGTGCTAGGAGATAATGACAGGTCCACAAGCAATGAAGACATAACATTACATTTACATGGTTTACAATTCACAACATGACATAACGATTTCAAATCATAACAGATAAAATCCCAATAACAATTCACAACTGAAAGAAAACTGAACACAAGGAAAACCATCATGGTATAGACTAAGAGTGTCATCACATTGTCAGAATAGGTTACCCTGGTGAATCTTCCTAGACTATCGGCCCTCTCCAAGAGTTACCCTGGTAATCTCTACCGATTCCCGGCCCCTATGCAGACTAATGTGGAGTTGTTACATCTTTCAAGAGGACAAGATGGCGACTTGCCATTCCAGGCCTTCTCAGCCTTTTCTCAACCTAAATGAGCATTAAGAAAGTAGGTGAAGCATACTATTATCTGATTTAGTATTTAGAACTACCCAAACCCTAATTCATTAGTTAGGTTCTCACTTAATTAAAACACCTACGTTAGGTTACCTAGACAATCACTATAGGATTTTGGCCCCTAACGCAAGCCACTCTTTCTATAACATGACTCAACATAAAATTCTAGGGGTTGCTTCCAAGTACAAAGATCAAAATCACAGTGTTTACGTTCTCTATTAGAGACTGACCATAAATCTCTATTATGCTTCTATAGACAACATCAAATTATGCAAAAATTACATCCCCAAGTAAAAATTCTTGTAATTGAGCAATATGATCAATACGTAAAACACTAAACAACACTTTTTCCTCTTTCTTAGCCTTCAAAGAAAAAAAATTAACCATCATTATCGTTATGGATATATACACAACCAATAGTTTCATTTAATCTCTCTCAATGAATTAAAAATTTCTAATAAACAAACTATTGAGAGTAACATAAACTAAAGTGTGCTAAGTTTACAATACGAATTTTGCTTAACTATTTTTTATGAAATAAAAATAAACATTTCAATGTTGTGTGTAAACACTCCCAACAATGACATTTAACAAATTTCAATAAATAAAGAATATATTTAATTTAAACTATAGAAGTTATTGTATTTCTAATACTTTCAAGATATAGATTTTACTAATATTATATTATTAAAACAATATAAATTCTCTATATATTAAAATTCCAATACCTTAATATTATAAGAAACAATATAACTCAAAACTAAAGTTACTAAAGACTTTAACTTAACTAACATTTGTGCTTATTCAATATCTAACATTAGATAGATCTACTAACATGATTATTTGTTTTAAAGAATCTGCCATCGAATGATTCTTATAATGATGATTCGTATCAAAGACAGTTTTACGCCTATTTTATATTTCCACTGGTAGTATGAGGCATGTTAACTGACACTGAAATTTCTATTCATGCAAAAGATAATTCGTTCTACATTTAATAGTGAATGGATCAAATAAGATCACGTCTGATAGATATATATTTAAAAATGGCCATGCATTACCATTACAGATTATACTTGCAAAAATCAAGGATTCACATAACAGTGGATAAATCTAAAGTTAAGATTATGGACAGAGAGGATTAGAAGCGGCGCTGTATTTAACAACACAGGGATATCTGATAAAATTAGGCGCATAAATCTCAAAGTGGACGCATGTAGTTATAACTTTAAGAGTTTCAAGTTAGAGGATGTCAGACAAGGCACGATTTAGACTTGTACATGGGCGTATCTTACCAATAGATCTTTCTCCAATCCCTAACTGAAGTTGCACGAATTTTAAAGCAAGAATTATTTAATTTGGTAAATAGATATATTATGAGGAAGTATCAACAAAAGAAAAGATCTATGGTTGCTTCAGCTTGATACAGGGGATCCATATAAACTAGCACATTACATGCATGCAAGCTATGAAGTAAACGCAGACTTAGGCGTGTATTCTCTGTACATGTAACAGAAAGGATCACAGATACGGAGATTTCAAAAAGAAAGAAAATCAAATACCAGATATGCTCAATGCCATACTAAGGGAATTTGACCGAGCTTTTAATGCTAATATATTCAGAATCCAAACTAGTTATAAAACATCCTCTTTTCTTTGTCTTTGATCTATATAAATTTTAAAGACATGAATAGGTTTATATTTGTTGTTTACATGCGATATCAGACAAATGTAAACATTCTAAATTGATAATGATCAAAATCTAAAACTGGTTGTTAGATCCATGAAAAGTCTCACTAAATAAAGGATTAGTTATGAGCAACGATTTGGGATAAAACATCGAATAAAAGAATTTCGACATGATGGACAAGGATTAGAGACTATGTTCTTTGAGAATACTTGTCATCAGATCACTGATCAAAGGTTATACAGAGGAACAAATAAAGCAGATAGTTGCGCGCATTCACATAGAGGAAGATCTATGGTAAAGATCAAAAGTTCAATCACCTATCAAGAAAATCGACTTCAAGATCCAATATGTCAAGTTTTAGTAGAAACTATTCACAGATCTAATGAATAGGTTATATATATGTATAAAAGCCGAATAACACTGATCTACAGGAAACTGAATAAAAATTTGCAGAATGATTTTATACTTTTCTATTTAAAAGTTTGAATACCCTTCTAATTTTGTTTCTTTGTTGTTTGTGCAGGTTTAGCAAATCAATTTCCTTTCAAATCTACGAAATTCAGCATTACATTTCCAAAATTGAACTCAAGAATTTAAAATAAGAAGAAAACCTGATTAAATTTCGATATCCGATTGAAAAACTAATCCTTGAATCTTTTGTCAATTCCAAAATCAAATCACCAGACTTCAATGAAGAATTGCCAATAAACCCAGCTTCAAATTTTCGCTTAAAAAAACAAAATCCTAAAAGAAAAATTCTTCTGAAGCAATTGTCGTGTAAAAATCCGCTAAAAACTATTGCCGTCAAAATTCTTCCCGTGAATCTTAAAAATTGAAAATCCTTCCTTTTGATATTAATTCATGCAATTCAATTTCAATCATCCAATTTAACTGATAATTCATTTCGCATTGTAAATAGCTCATTTAGTTCAACTCATTCTTTAAAATATCAAAACAGACCTCTAACTGACAATCAAAGATACTTATCTTGTCGAAAATATCTTTCCTTAATAAAATTTATTTTACATTATTCAAGTTGCACAATTAATTCAGTAATAATAATATTTTAACTAAAAGCATTGCAAAGAATTAACTTTCTCATTTATAATTTGATAATATATTTAATTTAATTTAATAAATCAAATTACAAACATTGGTATAAACATTTATAAACATTTAATAAACTTAAATATTAAATATGCAAACACAAAACAATAAAAATGAACACAACATAATGAACTGGACAACTACAATGGGTAACACAGAATACTCGTTTGAAAACGAACGATGGTTCAAAAGGGACCTACCAATACCTCCAACAACATAATTTTATTGCATTAGGGTATGCTCAGACCTGTCAAGCAGGTGGAGCCATTACCCAATACTTGTATCTGCAGGAAACATCAACATTAGAACATATATATATATACTCATGTTAGAAAACACACCGTGAATAAGAATTGTAGTGTAGCAGGGTACTCACGAATGAGTAATGCTACACTATCCTATTCACCGACACAAATGAGCAAAATCAATCATATCCAATCATAACAACATGATAAACATAAAAAATAGTCATAAAAAAATTAGCCATATCATGAATGAATCTATCTCAGTATCATCAAACCATCATAACCAAATAACCAGGATGTCAATGTATCATCCGCAAACTCAAAACAACATAGTATCCATAATCACCTCTGAAAAGAAACAACATAGTATCAAAGTAATCTAAAGCATCTATCAAGCAGAATCAAACTAAACAGTATGTTGAAACTAGAGGGACACTACAACTAGCAAGGCAGATACCTCTTCAGTTGAATGTCTTACACCACACAACTATCACATCTAGAAAGCTCATATGACCTGATTTCTCATGGAAAAGGGTTTATGGTCCACTTGGATGAGGTGCAACCAACATTGACTCGTCAATTTGAGATACTTCAGCATAGGAACAATATGGATGAGGCTATGGGATTGATTTCACTACAGGTTTCAGGTAGTCTCTTGTTTTATAATGAGTCTTGCACCTCTCATAGGGATATATGGGAGAAGTTCAAAGACCTTTTGGCACCATTAATGAGTTTTGAGCTCTACATATTGAGTCAGAATCGACTTCACTTGTACCTAATTATTTCCCCTTCATTGAGGACTTCTTGATGAGGTTGAAGTCACTCATATCACTCTTGCAAGGTTGTTGGAAGAATAAAACTAACAAAGAATGTGGTTTCTTGATATTTTCTAAGCTTCAAAGGTCATTTTAGGTCTTCTCTTCTAATTTCTACTCGACTATGGATGTATTGGGAAATGTATTTACTATGCCATCTTTCAAGGTTTTTTGTGATTATTTCACTCTTGATTAGGAAAAGTTGACTTAGTTTGATTCTCTTTCTAGTTCCCAACCCCAAGCATTGGTGGCACAAGCATCCAAAGGGAAAGACAAGAAGAAACAAAAGCTCAAGAAAGATACTTCATCAAGTAGTGAGTGTTCCTCCAATCATCTCAAAAGTGAAAACATAAACCTCAAACCACTCTTTAGAATGATAAATCTTCTAATTTTGGTGACTCTTCCTCCAAGAAGAAGAAAAATTAAGGTGAACCTTGTATTTTTATGGTAAAAAGGGACATCCAATCACTAGATGTCGGAAGAGATTAGAGGCTTTGGAGGAAAACATATAGCATCATAACATCTCATCCCCTAAGTCTTCTTCCTCATATACAAGTAAAGATCATAGTCTTTTTGCACGGGTCTTACCTCCTACAACTCCATGGATACTTGAATCTGACATGACACATCACATGACTCATTCTCAGAATTTGGTCTCACCCCTTTCAAATTGTAGCACTACTCATATTGTTGTAGGGGATTCTACACAACTTTCAATTTTGGCCTTAGGTAGTATTCCACTTGAGGGTGGTTTTCTTCAAGATGTTCTTGTTGTTCCTGATATTTCCACCAACCTTTTAGTGTATCAATTTTTTCAATCTGGCACTGGCAAGATAGATGAGTTTACCCCACATGATGTAGTTATTCATGACCTTCATGATCTTCATGATCTAAATATTATTGTGGTTATTGGAAGTGTTGATTCTTCTTGTTATATCGATTTGATGGTTTTGAGAGTTCAGTTGGTTTCAGTTCTATAATCAAGGGATTTCTTAGGATTAGGAGTGTTAGCAATAAACAATAAACAATAAACAATAAACGAAACCCAAAGATTTTACGAAATACAAAGGAAGTAAACGAAAGAACAATTATACCTGATTGTTGATACCTCCATGATTCCCTTTCGTAATACCTTCTTAGTTGCTGGATAATGTGGCCCTCAGATTGGTTGTGCGAGCAAAATCTAAAAATCATCTAAGTCCTACATCAAGCTTTGAAGGATTTTCTGTCTAAATGCCTATGTCTATTGCCAATGCCTATGTCTAAACCAAATGCCAAAATTGATCAAATGACTATATTAAACACTAAAATTGCCTATGACAATAAATATGTGAGTAAATAAATGCCTATAATAACTATGCAAAATGTCAGCATGTGTGTGTGTTGAAAAATGAGAAGAAGATGGCATTTTATAGAAAAGGCCATTTCGAATGGATGGACGAGATGAATTAATGAAATGAACGATCCAGATTACACCTAAGAATCCCTAATTAGGGTTAGGGAAAAATCCTTAATTGAACGGTCAAAATAAAATTGAATCGACGGTGGAGAATAAATGAGACAAATTAATTAGAAAATAAAGATTTTTGAAAAATCAAGAAGATAAGATTGCCTGATTTACAAGATTCAAAAAATCAAAGAGATAAGATTTGGACTGAAGATCAAATTTGGAAAATCAAGAATCTGCCCGATTACTTCATTTTTGGAAGATTAATTACTAATTTGAATTAAATTAATTCAAATTATGGATTTTATGAGATAATAAATAATCTTTTTCAGATTATTTATCAAAAAGGACTAACAGTTAGGATTGACATGACATTTTAAATAATTTAATTTATTTAAAATGAGAAGAATGTTAATTGGCAATTAAATAATTAAATTTAATTATTTAATTTAGGAGATAAGATCAATTAATTAAATAAATTAATCCATTTATTTAATTAAAACAATCAGTGACGTATTAAATAAATAAATATAATTCATTTATTTAATAATCAATAAGAATTAAATGCAGAAGGGGAAATTAAATAAATTAAGAAATTTATTTAAGGGAATACTTAGACAATTAATGACGTATTTAATAAATAAATAAAATTTATTTATTTAATAATCATGAAGAATAAATGACATGAATTAATTAAATAATTATGAATTATTTAATCAATAGTCTAATGTGGACCAAGGACATAATTAAATGTATTAATTATGCTAGGACGAAAGTGGTAAAAATGAAGCTTGCAGGCCTAGGTCATTTTTAGGTGTCTACATTTTGCCCCTCTTTGTCATAATGTCGCTTGTCGCATTGTGACAAAGAAAATAAGCCAAGAATATGCCCCAGCGAAGGTACGAAGTATTATTGCCCCCTCGGGAAATTTTCAAATTTTGGGTCGGCGCCAAAAAAATTTGCAAAGGGTCCCGATAAATCAATTTGATGACCAGAAAAACAACGATGCAGTCGGTTTCGGATTCTGACATGTTTAAAGCAACTTACGAGGAAGTCAAAGGTATTCAAATGAGCCTCCAGTATTGACCTTGTTTGAAAAATTCCATTTTGACCTTATCAATAGGTTGACAAAGGGGTAAAAGTCAATTCACTTTTACTATTTACCTTGCGAAATTTGAGAGCTCAGAGCGAAAGGCGCAGCAGCGAGGATGGTTATTCCAGTGTCAGAGTACTGCGAGGAGATCGTGAGGACCTTCAGACGGGCAAAGGGCTCAGAGCCGGCGGTATGTACCTAAAATTTACTTTGTCATTTTATCGTTTTGTGTGCCATTTGATGCTTTATAGGGTAGTCAACGTTTGCGCCGCAACGCATATGCGTTCGCGTAAGCCACAATTGATCTCGCGTTCGACGCATTTGATGCGTCACGACGCAAGTGCCAAGTTAAATTCGGTTGCACCGGTGGTTTGCGCCGCATTTGACAATTCGTGCGATGCAAGTGACTTATCGAGTCGCATTTGACCGCTCGAGTGCCGCAATCGTTATTTTGTGATGCAATCATTGTTTTCAATGTCGGGATTGTCAACTCATGTCGCATTCACCATGTTGCGACACATTCTCAAAATTTTGTGACGCAAGTGTCATATCTAGACGCAATCGTCATATTTAGACGCATTTGATGTTTTAAACGACGCAGTTGTCTTTTCGCAATGCAATTGTTTGGTTGCGATGCACTTGCCTATTTCTTGAATAAAACTTGTTTTGATGTTTGTGTGACCTTAGTTACTTTTCATGATGCTAACAATTATCCAAAAGTACTAATGCATTGTTCTTCTTTTTGGAGAGGCAGCTTGCCCCTATTTATACGAGAGAGAGTAGACCGACCACCTTTCAGTTTGCCGATCAGTTGGGCCCGCGAGAGCGGCGATGATTGATGAGACTAGGCTTATTCTATGTTGCGTTCATGCCCGCCATTCGGGCGAACAGGGGTCTGCTGACGGCGTTATGTGAGCGGTGGCATTCCGAGACCTGTTCCTTCCACCTGCCAACAAGTGAGGCCACCATTACCTTGGAGGACGTCTACCAGATTCTTCGAGTTCCTATTCGAGGGGAGTGGATTGTCTATGATCCGCGGCATGGCGAGCGGACCTTCCATGCCTATTATCGGGATCAGGGTGCTGGACTGGGAATTCAGGGTTATGAGATCCGATGGGAGTTCATGGCGGATCACTATGGGCGCTTCGATGCCTTCCTAATGACTCTGATTGCTGGAATTTTGGTTCCTGACCATCGGGGACATGGATTTCCTATTGGTTGGGGGGACGTCCTGGTTGGTATGAGACGGGACCGGACAGTTTATGCGTGGGGTCCCTGTTTGCTAGGGACGCTTTACCATCAGCTTCACGACATTGCATACAGGAGAGGAGAGAGTATCTCCTGCGAGACCTTATTGATGATGATCTGGGCATGGGAGCACATCGCCATATTCTGTCATCCCGTTGAGAGACCACAGCTGGCCGAGGGGATGCCCTACACCTATTACTATGCCGGTGCTCTACAGTAGACTCATATGGGCGAGACAGGGTGGTGGCGAAACAGGATTGATACCATGGTGACTTTCATCTGGAGGTCGTTCAGATATTGTGAGGCATGGGATGATGAGGATGAGTACCTCAGCTTTTGCAGGCAGTACAGATATCTTATTGGCAGGACAGTGTAGATGTCCCTGATCATTGAGATGTACCTCCCACAGCGTGTCCTTAGGCAGTTCGGGGAGCAGCAGGATGTACCCATGGGGACGGCAGAGTATGCCAGATCTTCCAGAGAGTATGCGTGGGGGCCAGCCATCCCGGTAGCGTTTGCGACACAGCAGATAGACGGGCTAGTAGCCCAGGCCTAGGGTTGGAGAGGAGGAGCAGCAGATCCTGGTACAACGTCGACGTATGATTTATGGTGGCAGGAACACAGACCCATGTCTTTGACAGATCCCGATGGGCCAGCACCAGTTGACAGGCAGTCAGTTATTCCTCGGGTGCCACGAGCCAGGTGGGGAGGCAAGGGCAGAGATGGAGGCAGAGGGAGAGGTAGAGGCAGGGATGGAGATGGAGGGAGGGGTGGGGATGATGGAGGAGGCAGGGGTGGGGATGGAGGCCGAGGCAGAGACAGGGGTGGGGATGGAGGCCGAGGTGGGGATGATGGTGGAGATGGCAGGAGGCGACGGCGAGATAGATAGAGACAGGTCCCGAGGGTGTGCCCACGAGTGGCGAGGGTGGCATTAGATGTTATCCCTGAGGTTGCTAAGGAGGCTGAGGGTGAGGAGCAGCCCAGATAGGAGGGAGAGGGTGAGGAGAGATGGGAGGAGGAGAGACATGAGGAGGCGGAGGGGGAGGGGGAGAGACAGGAGGAGGAGGTGGAGGTGGAGGTGGAGAGGCATGAGGAGGAGGCGGAGGCGGAGAGGCATGAGGATATGCCAGAGATGGAGATGGATGTGGGTGGGCAAGAGGAGGAGGTGGAGGTGGTCGGGCAGGAGGAGGAGGTGGAGGTGGAGGTGGAGAGGCATGAGGAGGTGGAGGTGGTCGGGCAGGAGGAGGAGGTGGAGGTGGAGAGGCATGAGGAGGTGGAGGTGGTCGGGCAGGAGGAGACAGAGGCCGAGGATGACGATGAGGAGGACGATGCCATGGATGAGGCTGAGAGACTCCTCTGATGGCAGATGGTGGAGGGGGAGGAGGAGGTACCATCCACTTCAAGGTTGCCGCCAGATGCCACAGCAGATCAGAGAGTGGTCGACCTTTAGCAGAGATTGGATGCCAGCTTGGCACAGGTCAAGTTATTACAGTCAGCATTGGAGGTAGCCCGGGTAGAGCGAGATCAGGCAGTGATCTGCCAGCAGGATGCGGCCTAGTGGTGTACAAATTTTGCGGCCTTATGCATAGGACCTATGGGAGACATGGCTCGAGAGCTCGCCAGGGTGAGCACCAGATTAGGGCAGTACAGGACCCTGTATGAGTAGGCAATGCCACCAGAGTGACGGGATCCTACCTTGTCCCAATCACAGATGAGGACAGGCAGTGGGCACAGGTCAGGCAATGGCAGTGGTACTAGGAGCCATACCAGTGTCGGAGGTTCTACCTCTACAAGACACACTTCGGGTCACAGATCACATCATTCACGCAGGCACACTTCGGGCCATCATTCAGGACCCAGTCATGGTTCCACTGGTTCAGTGTAGCAGTCAGGACAGGTACAGCCGCCAGTGGTTGATCCTTCTACTTCTCAAAGTCTGGCCGTAGTGACTTCACAGGTGTTCTATACCGTTGAGATGACACCTGCCTTCTCAGTTCTGACAGTGGCACAGGAAAAGGTTACTACAGGACCACCTGTTGTTTCAGCGCCCGTGACAGAGTTGCCTCTGCCACATTCTTCGCCTCGAGGGGATGATGAGGGCCTATCCTAGGGACATTTTGTATTATGACACACTATATATATGATTTGAGCCTGCGAGCTCCATTTTTGGGATATTCCATGACATTATCCTATGACATTGTACCTTTTTGAGATGATTCTATATGATTATGCAGTTTTGATGCGGCCTACATGTGTTATGTGATGCTCTTGCTTTATGTATTATGCTATGTATGATGTATGATGCTTAATTTATGATGCCATGTATGTCCTATATTGCCTATTTGTGATTTTTGATGCCATGATGATGCAATGCTTATTTATATGATTATGTTAATGATGTGCATGATGTATTTATGTAAAAGATGCAATACTGATGATTATGTTAATGCAATGTATGATGTATGTATGGACTTAATGTAATGTATATATCATGTATGCACTTATGTTTTTGGATGTCACAGGATATCATCGTGGGATGGACAAGAGAAGATGACGAGAGTGATGAGATAAGATGACCAGATGCAAGAGGAGAAGACATGAGACCTACGAAAAATGCATGTTAATTCCTAGACCAAATCCTTCAAAACTTTGCTGTAGGACTTTTAGTATTTATTGCTCTTAATCATCATTGGGCAAACTGTTGTAATGGTCAACAAACACCATGATATGACATAGATCAAGGTGTGCAAGGTCGTACCATTATGTAAGACAAACAGTCACAGACAAGGATGATCATGACTCATACTAAGAGCGTGATTTCCCCAGTCTTTTTGTCATAATCAACCACAAGCAGAAAAAGACAAGGATAGATCATGAAATGTCGTTGCTTCTCTAAATCCTGTTTCCAGGATATCCTTGAGAAACTAGTGACATGATTGCCAAAATACAAAACAAATAAAGCCCTTACCATGTTATATTGTTGCTTTTCTAAATCCCAAAATGAGGACCTCGTTGGGAAGCTAGTAGTCATGCGTGTCAATTGTCATGCTAAGTCGCTGCTTCTCTAAAAAGTGGGATCTCGCTGAAAAACTAATAACATGATAAAAGATCAAAAGACAATTGTCAAGTGTTTGCCAAGTGCGTCTAGATATCCATTGTTCTGATGTCAAGATGCCATGTTTGATAATGTCGAGATGTCCAAATGTTTAAAGTTTTGATGACCTTGGAAAATGTCGAGACTTGGTGAATTCAGGAAGGACACGTCCTGAATAATGCCGATGTCAAGAGAATTTGATCCATAATGGTCGTAATGGGTCCCTCAAAATAATGACGATGCCTAGGAAGGATACATCCTAAGGCATAAATGACAGAGTTGGTTCTTCAGAAGGACACATCTGAAGAATACTGATGTCATGAAGAGTGATCTTTAGATGTCAAGATCACTCAAAATGTCGAATGACTATGACAACGCCTAGGAAGGACACATCCTAAGGCGTAAATGACAGAGGTTATCATTCAGAAGGACTCATCTGAAGACTAACCAAAATTTGATAGTTTGATCGGTTTATGATGATTTGACTTTCTTTGACCGAGTTTGACTTGTGTTTGACTATATGTCGATATTGCTTTGATGATATGAGTGATGCACTGATGAGATTGTCATGCCGAATAAATGATTGTTTTACTCTGTTTTAGGAGTTTTCCCATGTTGAAAATGATTGAAGACTTTTGACGTGTGTGCCAGTGTGGTGCCATGAACCCTAATGGACTGACCTAGTGCGGCCTCGGGGGCTCATCGATAGATGGCCTTGCCTACATCATATACTCAGAGACCTCGTAGTTCGACACGACCAATGACTTTGTCTTGATGACCAAAGATTGCATCATGATTTTATTTTGACAAACCTAAAAGGGACTGACCTAATGTCTCGGGGACTCAAGTATGAGTCTTGCCTACGTAGCAAATGCGCAGAGACAACGTAGTTCGGACAAATGACAAAGACTGATTGACTTGATTGACTTTGACAAGAGATGACATTGTGTTTGTGGTCGTCGAGCAGTCTAATGATTTGTTGTGGTTTTCTTCAGGATGTTTTATAATTTTTAGGTCTTTTTTCAGGACATTTTGCGATGTTTTTTGGTCTTTGTTCAAGACTTTTTGCGATATTTTTGTCTTTTTTCGGGACTTTCTATGATGTTTTTGTCTTTTTTTAGGACTTTTTATGATGTTTTTGTCTTTTTTCAGGACTTTTTATGATGTTTTTTATCATTTTTTAGGACATTTTGCCAATATTTGTCTTTTTTCAAGACATTTTATGATGTTTTTGTGATCATATGTGACATCCAATGCAGTTGCATGATAAACATTTTTCCCCCAGTTAGGTCTAAGACTTAGCCATTTGCAAGGAATATGGACGGGATATTGTTGACTTGCTAGACAGACAGTCGTCAGGACTTGATGTCAATCATTTATCCACTATGACAGGTCGGGTAGGATGTGAGCGATTTGCAGAATAATGGCAGAAAATACCTTTCATCCTAGGCCAAGTTAGATAAAGTGACAGTAGATGGCAGAGCAATGATTGATTACGCATGGCACCTGTTTTCCAAGTTTTCACCATGGTACTTGTCCAAAGTCCCTGTTTGCCAGGTTTTCACTATTGAACGAATCATTTTTCTCTTTACTATTTTCTTAGTCTTTTTAATTTATTTTTATTTATTTTTTTGGTGTCACCAAGACGCCTATTTGCCAGGTTTTCATCAAGATGACGATTTTTTTCATTTTTCAATTTTTTTGTATTTTATGGCTTTCAGCTCCATCCTTTGATGCTATGCGTAGAACTTTCAGAGATGTAAATTATTGATGGGATCAGTCAACTGTTCCCCATCTGGAGTTGCCAATTGATATGCTCCAGAACCAAACGAAAATATGATAATATATGGACCCAGTCAGTTTGGTTCAAATTTTCCTGGCTTTTCTCTATCTGCTTGGTTCTTGGGGTTTTGCATGAGAACTAGGTCTCCAATGTCAAACCTTCTGACCATAACCTTTTTATTGTAGTTGTGACAAAGGTGGTTCTGGTATGCTTGGAGATGATTCAGTGAGTTTTGTCGTCTTTCTTCCAGCATTTCCAGTTCATGCAAGCGTGATTGTCGGTACTCCTCTTCATTAGTTAGACCCTTCAAGGAGACTCATAGTGAAGGAATTTTGACCTCAATGGGTAAGATGGCTTCAGCGCCAAAGACTAGGGTGAATGGGGTAGCTCCTGTAGGTGTACAAATGCTAGTTCGATAAGCCCACAGAGTAGGGTTAAGTTGTATGTGTCAGTCACGACCAGCATCATTGACAGTCTTTTTTAGGATCTTGACAATGGTTTTATTCGACGCCTCAGCTTGGTCGTTTCCTTGTGGGTAGTATGGGGATGAAAAGTGGTGTTGGATATGGAATCGTTCACATAACTCACGTACGTCTTGGTTTTTGAACGGACGTCCGTTGTCAGTGATGATGGACTACAGAAGGCCATACCGGCAGATGATGTAGTTGAGGATGAACTTTGATATTTGCTTGCCGGTAATATATGTCAATGGAATGGCTTCAATCCACTTTGTGAAGTACTCAGTGGCGGTAATAATGAATTTGTGGCCGTTGGATGAGGTTGGATGGATCTTACCCATGAGGTCAAGTCCCCATTGAGCGAAGGGCCAAGGAGAGGTGATCGGTTGGAGTTCCTGTGCCGGAGCATGGACCAAGTCACTGTGTATTTGACATTTGCGACAAGTCCTAACATATTCAATTGCATCTTTTTCCATTGTCAGCCAATAATATCCAAGTCTCATTAGTTTCTTAGCCAGACTAGGCCCACTCGAATGAGATCCGCATATACCGTCGTGTACTTTGTGTAAGGTCGTACATGCTTCATCAGTGTCAAGACATCTAAGGAGGGTATTGTCGAAACTACGGCGGTATAGGGTGTCACTGACAATGGCATACCTTGCAGATTTTCTAATGAATGACTTCCTTTGGTTATTGGACAGGTTCGGTGGAAGGGTTTGAGATTTTAGGTATTCGTAAATGTCTTGATACCAAGGAGAGTTGGGACCAACAAGTTCGCAAACCATTTCTGATTCTGGGATATCATATGCCGGTATCAAAAGCTGTTCCACTAAGAACTCAAATTGTGACATATTTTTAGGGATGTCCAAGAGAGAACTGATAGTAGCCATTGCATCAGCTACCTTATTCTGTACCTTGGGGATTTGTTCAAATGAAATCGATTGAAAGTATGTCAGGAAACTGTCCACCATCCTCTTGTAGGGAAGCAACTTCTCATCCTTTGTTTCACAGTCATCATTCACTTGGTTGATTACTAGCTGGGAATCCTCGAATACAAGCAATGTCTGAATTTTCCATTTAATTGCCAACTTGAGACCTGTGACTAGTGCTTCATATTCGGCAATGTTATTTGTACAAGGGAAATCTATTCTAAATGACTTGGGAATTGAATCCCCCTATGGTGTGATAAACAAGATTCCAGTGCCTAAGCCATGACCAGTATGAGACCCATCAAAATATAGCTTCCATGGTGCTACTGGTTCCGCATGAAAAATGGACTCATCAGGAAAATCAGTTACTAATGGATAAGTGGCTTGAATTGGTGCATCTACTAGTTGATCTACTATTACTTGCCCTTTTATTGCCTTGCGCTCAACATATTGTATGTCATACTTGCTTAGGATCATGACCCATTTTGCTAACCGGCCTGTTAATGCTGCTCGACTTAGTAGATATTTCAATGGATCAATCTTGGCAACCAGTTGTGTTTGATGAATGAGCATATAGTGTCTTAGTTTTTGGGATGCAAAGATAACAGCGAGGCATGCACGTTCAATGTATGTGTAATTCAACTCATAGCCTATCAGTGTGCGGCTGATGTAATAGATTTCTCTTTCTTTTCCTTCATGATCATTTTGGGCTAGCAATGCCCCCAGTGTTGAACTAGTAGTCGAGATGTATAGAATCAATGGCTTTCCATGAATGGGTGGCATGAGGACTGGTGTTGATAGCAGGTAATCTTTTATTTTCTGGAAGGCCTCTTGACATTTATCCATCCATACAAAGGGGACACCTTTGCGTAATAGATATTGGAATGGGTGGCACTTATCTGCCAGTTGGGCTATGAAACGGCGAATGGATTGTACTCTGCCTTGCAGAGTTCTGAGTTCACTGATCCCTCTGAGTGGAGGCATGTCTATGATTGCTTTGACCTTTGCCGGATCGACCTCTATGCCTCTTCGGGAAACTATGTACCCCAATAGTTTACCTGACGTGACCCCAAAAACACACTTCTTAGGGTTTAGCCGAACTTTGTACTCTTCAAGTCTCTTGAAAATTATATCGAGTACTTTCAAATGATCTTTCCTAGTTGCGGATTTGGAAAATAGGTCATCTACATAATCTTCCATTATATTGTGCATCATGTCATGGAAGATCGTGGTCATAGCCCTTTGATATGTGGCACCTGCATTTTTGAGACCAAAGGACATGACGTTTCCAGCGATATGTACCCATGACGAAGTAAATGTTGTTTGTGTTGATCCTCACGGGCAATGCAGTTTGATTATAGCGGAGAAACCATCCATGAGGGATAGCATCTCATGTCCTGATTAGGTCCAACTATGATGTCAATGTTGAGCTGAGAGAATCATCAACTGGACGCTGCAATTTTAGATCGAAAGTACGTACATACTAAATCAGCCCACATTTTACGGCTTTATTAACGCTTTCGGTGGAAATCCATTCGGCATAATCTATAGACCTTATGAATCTGACATCCAGTAACTTGTTTAACTCAGCCTTGACCAATAGAGCAACTTGAGGGTGCATTTTGCGCAACTTTTTCTTGACTGGTTTAGCATTGGGTAATAGTGGCAGATGATGCAGAACCGGTTGGTCAGTCCTAGCATGTATTAGGACCGCACGAGATGATTTTCTATGCACCAAAAGATTTACCAAATTCTAGTTTTCTTGTGATCCAATGATGCTGCAAATAGAGGATCATCTTAGGGTCTTGCGGTTGAAATGTTTATCCTCCTATTGTGTCCTCAATAAGCATGGTTGATTTCTCCTATTGCACAAGGGAGAAAGTCCGGTCCTCTCCATCTTTGGGCGACTTAGAGGTTTTTCACCCGCGAGATTGATTGCGCTGTTTTACTATTTTATCGTCAAGAGAGGTGCCTTTGATTTTCACTAGAGAGCGTTTTCATTTTACTTTATTTTTTTGCTTTTCGACTAGAGGGTGAGCGGTCTGGGTTGAAGGTATCACAGTGCGGTCCAAATCAATGCGGAGAATGGATTTGTAGTCCCCAGCTGGGTAATACCTTCGTAATCCCATGGATGAAGACTGCCTCATCATTGAAATGTCAAGCTGGCGGTCCTTGTTGGTCTGATATTAGTTCGGGGTAAACTAAAGAAATGCCATCGTCAAGGCTAGTGAATTAGAGACGGAATCACGGTTGACACTCTGGATGGACTCTGTGATGTTGTAGATGAGGTTATCGTCGTCCAACTCTACATCAGACTCTATCCAATATTCTCCTTCACTAGTGTCATATTCGTTGTCGTAATAAGGAGTGAAGGTTTTAGAGTCCTGATTATCAATGTCGTCTAACACTCCGGACTGATTGGACTGATGGGGTTCAGATGATGGGTGTTGTTCGGCATGGGAGGAGGTAGTAGGACTTTGACTGTTTGGTGTTTGTTCAATTTTGAATGTTTGCCAAAATCGTTGTTCAGAGGTCAGTTCCCCTAGTTCAACAAACAAATCATCAAGACAACAGTCACTTAGGGATTGTTCTGAGCCAAATTCCCACTCATGGGAGTCTGTTTCGGTGAAGGTTTCCCTAGTAGTCTCGACACTGTCAAAAGCATGTACTCGCTCATTTGAAATTCCTGAGGTACGTTGATCGCCATTATTGAATGATCCAAACCCTAATCCAAGATACTTCAGAGTTTGAAAAGTTTCTATGGGTTCCCTTCGACCAGTTTAATTTTTCCCAAGACCACTAGTACCATCGTAGCCTTTAGCCTTCATAATGTTGTAACCCTTGCCATATCTTTGAACTGGTAATGGAGGTAATGCGACTGTATCCTTATAGATCCATCCTATGATGCCAGCAAGGTCTTCATCACTCATGTCTCCCCACTTGATAAAAATTGTGTTTGGTGGAACTTTGAAAGTTTCTTGAGGTTCCATTCTGAAACATGGCCGACCATATATCTTTGGAGTGGGTATTGTAGTTATGTTGTATGTTGTATTTAGTTTGAATTCTCTGCAGCCGAGGTCCTGGATTTTGACAGTTGATTCAATCTTAGGGCTGGTGGAAGGTGGTGGTACGGCGGAAGACGTGGATGGAGTGGATGTGGAAGATGACATGAGCGTGGAAGGGTCGATGTATTTGGACGACAAGGAGCCAAGTGCTTCTCGATTAATAGGTACTCGATTTTTGGAGATACCCCTTAAGTTGGTACAATATTGGAAAGGGTTGGGGTCTCCGTCTATGGTTACTTCTGTGCCATCGAAAGGAAACTTGAGGCATTGGTGGTATGTCGACGGAACAGATTTTAATGCGTGGATCCATGGATAGCCAAGTAAGATGTTATATGGTAGTTTCAAATCCAGGACCTGGCAGGTTGTGTCCACGATGACCGGTCCCACTCTAATAAGGAGAGAGATAACACCTCGTGAGGAGCATTCCTCATCATCGTATGCTTTGATCACTATACTTTTCATTGGGTCTACGCACACATCAGAGAACCCTAGAGCTTTAAACAGTTTGAGGGAGCATATGTTCAACCCTGCTCCGCCATCTACTAAAACCCGTCTAACTTTGTGCTTGTGGACAAAAGTTTCTATGTGTAATGCATCATTGTGGTTGGTTTTATGTGATGAGTAGTCTTAATCCGAGAAGGTTACGTGGTGCGGCGTGGTGAGATATCCCACCATAATTTCAAACTGATTAACATCGATGTCCTTAGGGACCGATGACTCTAGGAGAGTTTTGTCTAGGATTTCTTTGTGTGCAGGAGAAATACGCAGCAGCTCAAGTATAGATATTTGCGTGGGAGTCTTTCCTAGTTGGTCAATGAGGTTGAACTGACTTTTGGGTTTCCACTGTTGTGGGGTTGAGACAAGTTTTGGCTGTTTAGCTGATGAAGCAGGTTGTGATTGTTTAGCAGATGGGCTCGGTATAGTGATTTTGGCTTGTCTAGGGGGAGGTGGACCAGCTATAGTGACCTTGCCACTTTGAGTAGTAGCATTACACTGGGGTGCTCTCTTGACCGTAATGGTATTAATGTACTTATCATCAATTCTGACATTATTTATAATTGGTCCACTAGAATAATCATACTTGGCTCAGGCAAAGTTAGCTTGATTCTGTGAACCTGAAGTGGAAGCATTGTGGGAACCATGGTCTTGCAGTGGATTCTTGTGGATAGTATGATCTGAATTGGAGGTGAATTGTGATCCACCTACTTCGATGGTGCAATTTTTGATAAGATTTTGTTTTATGTTTTTCAATTGTCGACAGTTAGAGGTTGTATGCCCTTTTACTGGATGGTATTCGCAAAGTGCATTGTCATTCCACCATGCTGGTTTGAATTGGCCTGGGTCATATGGTTTTATTTCTAGAAGTATGATGACCCCATGCTGGATGCATTTCTTAAGGACCTCTTCAATGGGTTCACCCAAATGGGTGTATGTACGACCCCTAGGAAATTGTCTCATCTGACGATATTGTCCCTGGTTGTTTTGACCGTTTTGGTTGTTTGAAGAAGTATTGGGAGGAGGTGTCAATGTCGTTGTTGGTTTGTTTTGTTGTTGAACCCCTTTCAGGGCCAATACAGGACCTACAGTGTTTGCAGTCTTGGCATCAACAACACCATCATTTGTGACATGCTTATTTTTAGCCCAATATTTGTTTTTGTCAGCGGGTGGGTTGACGTTTGTGTTTTTGGAACCATATCTCAGTTCTCCCTTTGCGATAAGGGCTTTCTCAATCTGGACTCCCTTTTCAACCAATTCTGTGAAGTTCGTGCAACAATGTATTTGCAATGAGAATTTTAAGGGTCCTAGGAGTGTTTGGACAAACATGTCGACTTTTTCCCTTTCGGGGATGTCAATGTGACATCGACTAGCGAGGCTTCTCCATTTTTGAAAGAACGGGATAAATGTCTCACCCGAATCTTCTTGTGTGAGATTGCACAAGCTAGTGATAGAGGTGTCCATGTCAATGTTGTATGCGTAATTTCTTATGAATTTGTGTTTAAGCTCATCCCATGTCTGGATATCCTTTTGCGTTGAAAACCATTCAAGGGCTTGACCCGCCAAACTTTTGGAAAAAAGTCTCATCAAGTATGTTTGTTCGTAGGCGATATCCATACAGTTGGTTGCGAATTTGCGAACATGTTCAATGGGATTTGTCTTGCCTCTATATTTTGTGAAGTTGGGTGACACATATCCTGGTGGAAATGCAGGCATGTATAAGCTCATGTCAAATGGGTATACATTCAGGTCATATGATATTTATGATTTCCTGCCTGAAATGTACATGTTTTGGATAGTTTTCTCCATGTCCCTCACTCTTGTTTTGAGGTCATCCATGGTAGGGTCGTTTATGTTTTCGTATGTTGGATTACCTGGTACACCATGTGTTCCTATCTGGTGTGCGTGAATATTGGTATATTGTGGTGGTATGGATTGTTGTGGTACGTATGACGTGTGTGGATTGATGTGTTGTTGGTATTGGAAGTTATGATTGGGTGGATGTTGATGAGTATGAATGTTAGATGAGTATGTTGGGATGTGTCCCCCAGTCATGTGTGTCGTTATTTGGGGGATGTTGTGACCATGAATGTTATGGTGGGTCAATGATGTCATGGGTTGTGTTATTTGGCCACCTTGTGTAAATGGTTGATTTTGTACAAGGGGGACATTTGTGTTTGTACCTTGGGAGGCAATGACATTTGACTGTGTTGTCGTGTTAACGTTTTGTTGTTTTCCTTGGATAAAGATACATCATGTGGCTCCTCCCGAAGGATTTTGTGAAATACTACTAAATGGATTTGTCGAAGTTGTGTTCATGGTAGTAGATGATGTTGTCAAGAGGGGGTTGTTGTGACTTGATGATGCCCCCATTGTATTTACTGTCATGGTAAAAAGAGGATTGGAATAATTTTCCCCTATTGTTGAGGAGCCAAGAGTGGTTCCATCCGATTGGGGTAGTGTCGTGGATGTTGTGGGCATTGTGGATGATTGTGATCCCCCAATAGATGTATTTATTGTGTTGGAAATGTTTGGGATGTTGGGCGTGGTATGTACTGTCGTTGTGGTCCCAAAGGAAGTATTGCTCGTAGTACTTAAAAGTTGACCACTATTTGACATGTTATGTGCATTGTTGGCATTAGGGTCATGAAGTGTCAAGTTTAGGGTGTTAACATCAAATCCTTGTGGTAGCTTAGCTCCTTCACTCAAGAGCATAGCTACAAATCTGTCTCTGTCCTGATGAGCTATTGCTTCAGCAAGCTGATAGGCCTCTAGGTCTTGTGTCAATGCCTCTATGTTTTCCTGAAGTAGTTGACCATTTTCATCTCTTTGCAAGTAGAATTCGAATGTACTGTTTGATGAGGATTGTGTTGTCACTAGAGGTTGATTGTCTAAATTGGAAAATGGGTCATACAAGGTCTAGTTTGAGTCATGTGGAGGATTGTTGACAGTAAACGGGGTGTCTTGCCTAAAGTTTTCCATTTGTCTCTTTTGTTTTTGAAGTCTGGTTTCAACTATAAATGATATTGCTCAAATGGGAATGACAACTAAATGCAAGTATGACACTACGTGAAGTCTAAGTTCAAAATGACGACTAGAATGACTAATGTTTTTGGATTTTTGTAAATAAGGTATGCAATGTGTATGCAATGTAAGACAAGGTTATCTAAGCACTTCTAAGCTCAAACTTTGTTTTCGATTTTGACTGCTAAAGGACTTTGTTGGAAATGACAAGTTGACAAGGTCTAAGTGACTAGTGAGTCTTCCTAACTAGACTTTTGAGTTGGAAGAATCTCACAAAAGGGGACAATGACTAAAAAGAGGTTTGATAACTTGGTCCAAGAGGGTTTAATTTCGAAAACAATGATTTTGCAAAGTGTGCTTAAGATTTTCCTAATCCTAAATATGCAAAATGTGAACCTACGGATAGTCTAATGCCAAATGTATGCAACTGAAAGGAATGAGGTATGAAACCTATGGTGACTAATGCAAACTAATGGTCAAGACTTTGAGCAATTTCAAGTTTTGGTTTCTGACAGAGTCTTCTTGGTGACAGTGTTTGATAGATGGTGGAAAAATTGAGGACCTCAAGTTTCGAATATGACGTTTTAAGTTTTGACAGGCAGATGCGTCGCAGTTTTAGTAGATGCGGTTCGGTTTTGCAATTGCGGCTTTTGAACTATCAAATGCTACTCGGTTTATCATATGCAGCTTTTAAGTTGCCAAATGCGTCGCGACGCCTACAGATGCGTTGTTCAAAGTTTCAAATGCAGTTTAACAGAGCGGTTGCGTCGCAGAAAATTAGTTGCGGTTTGACATATGTGACTCAGTTTAGTTTCAAAATGATTTTTGTGTCGTTTTGATGGAAATTTTGATTTTTTTGATGAATGTTTTGTTTTGAACTGTGATAGAACTAGAAAACACTTGACAAACACAGCATTTTAAAAAGTAACCAAACACACATCAGATAAGCATGATCCTAGGTTAGGCCATGACAATATTCGCTAGATTCCACATAACCGCATATCTATAGCGTGTGAATTCAGAAGCTTGGCTGCATGGGCTCCCCCTTATAGTGCACTCTCTTCTCAGGCCAACCAAGATTCCAACCCCCATGAAACTCCCATGGTGAGCTGATCACCTCTACCACAAACTGCGAAAGTGTGGATGCCTTCACACCGACCGGTGATGTGCTAGCAAATAGAAGGATTTTGGCTTACTACACAAGAGTTTTTAGTTCGGGATCCCTGTTCGGGTGGCCATACATGGTGCAAGAGATTAATCACCATTAAGGTGGCACTCCAGCTTGAAGAGGTTAAGCTCAACAGGGTTTAAGGGAGTACAACTCCATCCGTATGACACATTTGCACTCGCAACCTTAGGTTTTCCCTTAAGGTTTACATTTATATACCAGTTGGGGGTAGCTTGGCTTTAGCTCCATTTCCGGTTTGAGTCGCATTGGGGTGATGAAATCCCCAAGCAGGCCCAATTTCTAGAGTTGGTAACTATTTCTCTTACACCCAAGATCGCCCGAAAGCGCGAGGGGAGAGGATACTCCGATATACCAAGTCAGGGTAAATAATAGATAAGAATGGGTCTAGTTTTCTGATCACAAGGTTTTCACCAAGTGAGAGCATACTCACCTACCATTCCACAACCACAATCAATCATAGAAGACATGAGTTCTTTTTATATGCACCAAAAATCAAATGTTTGCTAATCTAAAAAATAATCACAATGTTTGTTTCTTCATTCTTTGACATTCGAATCTGCAAACAATGAATTAGTAGTCTCTTTAAGCAATGGTCTTCGACACACGAATGAGGATTTCCACATGCTACAAGAGAAGATTAGTAACACAAAAAATCTAATCTAGCCAACATGCAGGAATAAAAAAAAAAACACAGAAAAATAGAAAACCAGAAAAACCCTAAGATCCAAAAATCAGAATGCCAAAATTGAACAAAAATTTTTACCAGACAGATGCGGCTCGACAGGGCATATGCGTCGTTCAAGTCTTCGAATGTGGCTCGGTAGATCAAATGCATCGTTCTGGTTGTCAGAGCGATTGCGGCGCTTCTGTCATCAGATGCGTCGCGACGCATCAAATGCGTCACGATTTTTTTTAAAAAGACACTTGCATCGATCCGTACCTGTACCTGCAAAACAACAAAAAACCATACGGAAATGAGAAAACAGAGTCGGGTTCACCAATGTAATCAAGGGATTTCTTAGGATTAGGAGCGTTAGCAATAAACAATAAACAATAAACGAAACCCAAAGATTTTACGAAATACAAAGGAAGTAAACGAAAGAACAATTATACCTGATTGTTGATACCTCCATGATTCCCTTTCATAATACCTTCTTAGTTGCTAGATAATGTGGCCCTCAGATTGGTTGTGCGAGCACAATTTGAAAATCGTCTAAGTCCTACAACAAGCTTTGAAGGATTTTCTATGTCTAAATGCCTATGTCTATTGCCTATGCCTATGTCTAAACCAAATGCCAAAATTGATCAAATGACTATATTAAACACTAAAATTGCCTATGACAATAAATATGCGAGTAAATAAATGCCTATAATAACTATGCAAAATGTCAGCATGTGTGTGTGTTGAAAAATGAGAAGAAGATGGCATTTTATAGAAAAGGCCATTTCGAATGGACGGACGAGATGAATTAATGAAATGAACGATCCAGATTAAACCTAAGAATCTCTAATTAGGGTTAGGGAAAAATCCTTAATCGACGGTGGAGAATAAATGAGACAAATTAATTAGAAATAAGATTTTGAAAATCAAAAAGATAAGATTGCTGATTTACAAGATTGAAAAATCAAAGAGATAAGATTTGGTGAAGATCGATTTGGAAAATCAAAGAATCGCGGAATTCATTTTTGGAAGTACTAATTTTGATTAATTAATTCAAATTATGGATTTTATGGATAATAAATAATCAGATTATTTGCATTAAAATTTGAAAGTTAAGTTGAGAACTTTGAAATAATTTTAATTTATTTAAAATGATTTAGGAAGAATGATTAATTGGCAATTAAATAATTAAATTTCATTATTTAATTTAGAGATGAATCAATTAATTAAATAAATTAATCCATTTATTTAATTGAGACAATCGATGGCGATATTAAATAAATAAATATAATTCATTTATTTAATAATCAATAAGAATTAAATACGAAAGGGGAAATTAAATAAATTAGAAATTTATTTAATTAAGGGAAGACTTAGACAATTAATGGCGTATTTAATAAATAAAATAAAATTTATTTATTTAATAATCATGAGAATAAATGACATGAATTAATTAAATAATTATGAATTATTTAATCAATAGTCGAATGTGGACCAAGGACATAATTAAATGTATTAATTATGCTAGGACGAAAGTGGTAAAAATGAAGCTTGCAGGCCTAGGTCATTTTTAGGTGTCTACAGGTTCATCTTTCATAGCACATATAGAAACTATGAGTAATCTTTGGCATGAATGTTTTGGTCATATCAAATATAAATATCTCCAAAAAATGAGTACATAGGCATTGATGTTAGGTCTCCCTAAGATTTCTTGTATCAATGGTGTTTATCGATGATGTGCTCTTGGAAAACATCACCAAGATTATTTTCCTACAAGTAGAGCCACATGTGCTAAGGCACCCTTAGAATTGGTATAGTGACCTCATGTCATTTCCAACTTTTTTTAGGGTCAAATATTTTGAGACATTTATTGATGACTTCTCCAGACATACATGGGTGTACTTCTTAATTACATGAGTGATATCTTTGATTCTTTCAAGATATTTAAGGCATTCATGGAGAAGCAATCTGGTATTTTTATCAAACGGATACATAGAAACAATAGGGGGAGTATGTCAATCAGGATTTCAAGGACTTTTGTACTAGGCATGATCTAAAACATCAGCTTATAGTTCCATACACCCTTTAGTAGAAGGGTGTTATTGAGTGAAATAACATAACTTTATAGGAGATGGCCAATTGTATGATTCAGTCATGAGATATGGATTCAGATTCTTTTTGGGTTGAAGCTCTTAATTGTGCCAATTATATTCAGAATTGTATGCCTCGCAAGTCATTACGACATATGACTCCTACAAAGGCTTGGTCCCATGTCAAGCCCAATGTACTTCATTCAAAATATTTGGTGGTGAGGCTTGGGAATTCATTCCTAAAGCTCAATGAAAAGCCATGGAGAGGAAAATTCAACCACTCATATTTGTTGGCTATTATGAAGATGTTAAGGCATACTAGTTGTTTGATCTTGATTCCAAAGATGTCTTGTTTAGAGGGGATGTCCAATTTGATGAGGAATTTCCTCAAATGGATTATTTATCTCTTGATGATGAGGATGATGCTCTAGCTCTCCCTCCACCTCCAGATATTCAACCTTTACCCAAGTGGGCCTGCAATACTATTGATGCAGCTAGATATTTGGTAGGTGATCCTTCAAACTCGTGTCATATTCATGCACAAACATTAGGTGTTATTCTTTTGAGTCATATCATTTTGGATGATCCTCAGAAGTTTTAAGAGGCAGTCAGTATTCCTGAGTTGGATAGTGTTGTGGTAGATGAGTATTCTTCACTAATGAAGAATAATACTTTGGATCTTGTTCCTCTTCCTAAGGGAAGAAATTTGGTTTGGTACAAGTGGGTGTATTGTACCAAATATGTTGTAGATGGTTCCATTGATAAGTTCAAGGCTTGTCTTGTTGCAAAGTGGTTTTCTTAGGTTGAAGGAATTGACTATTATGAGACCTTTTTTCTTGTTGCCAAGATGAATTATATTTTCCTTGTACTTTCACTTGTATCTTCATAGGGATGGACAATATACCAAATAGATTTGAATATTTCTTTCCTTCATGGTGATCTTCATGAGGAGATTTATATGGAGCAACCACATAGTTATGTTCAAGACTCTTCACTAGTTTGCAAGCTTCGTCATTCATTATATGGTCTCAAACAGGCCCCTCGGGCTTGGTATGAGAATATGGTAACTTTTTTGCTTTCTTTTGGCTTCACATGATGTCATTTTCATCCCAGAGTGTACATCAATGATAGGAGGGTGATAGTTTGATCCTTGTTCTATCTATGGATGATTTAATCCCTACAGGTGGTTCATCCTCCATGATCCTGAGTGTTCAGTGAGCTTTGGTGGAGTGATTTGAGATGACAGATCTTTTCCTTTTGCACTACTTTCTTGGTTTGCATGTTATTCGATCTTTGGATGGGATTTCCATTTTTAGCAAAAGTATGCTCTTGGCATACTTCAAATATTTGGCATGCTTGATTGCAATCGTTCCCCCACACCATTTTATTCATGTTGTATTTTCTTCCACTTGTATTACTCCTTCAGTATATGCTACATTATCCAAGCACTTGGTTGGTAATCTTTTGTACCTGAAACATTCATGTCATGATATGTATTTTACGATTGGTCTTGTCTCTCAATTCTAACATGATCCATATGAGAGTCATTAGTAAGCTTCCAAATGTATTTTGAGATATATTTAGGGCACCTCACATTATGTTATTAACTATACATCAAGATATTCTTAGATAGTTAGCTTCATTGACTTAGATTGGTTGGTAATGTCAATTATAGGAAGTCCAATTTTGGCTTTATTTTTTGCCTTGGTTATTGCCCCATTATATGGTCTTGCAAGAAGCAATATGCTATTGCATTATCATCCATGGAGGATGAGTATCCTGTAGTAGTTTTGGCTAGCTAGGAGGTTTGTGGTTTCGCCAGTCATTTACTAAGTTTGGTTTTCCTTCTAATAGTCCCACTATTCTTTGGTGTGATAATCAGAGTGCCATTCACATTTATTGCAACCCAGTGGAGCATCAATGTACTAAGCACATAGATATCCACATGCACTTCATTTGGCAGTTGATTTAGGAAGGATTTCTCACCTTGGAGTACAAGCCTATAGAGGATAAGGTTGTAGACATCTTCATGAAACCTTTAGCATCGCCTCATTACCTCTAGTTGTGATCGATGCTTGAAGTGAAGGAAGTTGTCCTTAGGGGTCTTCATGAGGCCTCCTTCCTTCATGTTTTCTTTATATGCTTTCTTCTCTCTTTATGATAGGAGTTTTTTTCTATGAGGTTTTCTCCTTTTCTCTAGTTATGAGAGATCTCTTTGATTGTACATGGGTACCTCATCATCCCTTGTTGTTGGGACCCATTCATGCTTTCTTTGATTTTTATGCATTAGTTTTTTAATTTTTTTAGCTACTCCCTAAGTTACACTTAAGGTGGGTGTTAGATTAATAATTTATTAGCTAATATTTAATTGATTATTAGGCTAATCTCACTTTATGCATTTAAGCTAAACTTAGAAGTGTTTTTTTCTTTTATTAGAGTGAGCTATTAGTAGATCATTTTGTATCATCACATAGGATGACGATGCTTGTCATGGTCTAATCCCTCTATCATCCGAGGTTTTCTCTTATAATCACTCTCCATTGTATTATGTTATTATATTATTTCTTTCTTTTTGAGGAAATAGCTAATCATTATTTGCAACTCGCGTGCATGGAAAGTGTTCTCATTTATCGTTTGATCTTGTTTTGTGTGTTTTCACGATTCTAACAGTATATCTTATGCCATGTTTTTTTTAAATGTATTTCATGATAATATTATAAATCCCATATGGTAGTACCATAAGAGGATTCAATATTGATGCATTCATATCTATTTTGTAAACTTCAGGTGGTTATATCATTGAAGAGTTATCATTTGTATGTATTTCATATTGTAAAATTGGATGGTTTACCATCAATTATTATAACATACCATTCATCTAGTTTTGGAATTGAACAAGTTGACATTATTGACCATTTTGGTATGATTCGAACTTAGACATTTTTCTAGTGGCTTGCATTGCATTTTACACAATCCATTGAAGAGGTGTTTATTAGGATTGCTTTGTCACCTATGTATTCTAGTCGGCTTGTTGCCATATCATTATGTAATTGCAATCATTTAGAATAGTTGTGTGATTGGAAGCACTGTATGCTCTTACCTTTCCCACTCTAAAATCTTGATGACCAAAAAGTGTTGAAGACATTGCATAGGAATTTTAACATTGCAAAAATTTTAACAAAAAAAAGAGTAGGTTGTTACATAGCCAATATAATCAAATAGTATGCAATGAAAATTTCTATAGCTATAATCAATTTAAACAGGATTTAATGGATAAAAGAAAATTTTATGTGGAAATATATATAGGATTAGACATATTTTAATATGTAAATATATAAATCAAGATTAGAAAGAAAAACAAGAAAACATAAATCTATCTATACATTCAAGAGAATGGAGTGATGAATCTAACAAGAAATATGGAATATATATATATATAAGCAAATAGAATTATAGGAATGAGTAGATATAATGGAAGAATATATAAGTTAAAATGAATTGTATGTATTTTTTAATTATGAATGCATATATGAATAAATTGATTCTAAATAGATTAATGAATATGTAGAAGAGATTAACAACATAAAAGTAAAAATAATTAATAAGTTGGGACAAATATAAATGATATTGAAACAATCAAATATAGAAAGTTGTTTACAGTATGAATATATCAATAGATATATCTATAAAGGGCATAGCAAGTTAATTGTCTCAAATTCTTGAGAATGTTTAGATTTGACTCTATTCATAAAGGTGCAATAAACCAAGAAAATATGTCTATCAAGAGAAGACTTATGTTGCTACAAAGGTGTCTATAAATACCATGATTCTTTATTTCAACTCTAAGTGTCTCAAGACCAATCTCCCCCTTTGAGGACTTATAAGAGGTAGATAAAGTGTTAGAAGGATGGTTTCTTACAACAATAACTCAAATATTTGTGATGTAGACACTATTATAGTAGAAATCTAAGGGGGGTGAGTTCCCTATCTACAATGCCATGAAAGGACATGATAAATAGAAATTTGAACTCTCTATCTCATAAGGTAGATATTTGTTTTAACTCAAATTTTACTCCTATGAAATATGGTATCCTAGTGTCCTAACTAAACCAAATACCCTTACTAAGTTCTCAATTGTAAATCCTTTTTCAAGGTCCATCAATCATCCTAGATTCCCACTCCTCCCATCATTAGCTCTCATTATCCTTGTGTAATGATGTAAAATTTCACCCATTGAAACTTCACATACATCTTTGCATTCGCTTTAGTGTTCACTCCCTTAGCATCTTGTGTAGGTTCATTTTAGCCCTTGCATTAGCCTTTTCTCCCTCTCAGGATGCTCAAAATCCCTTTTCAGCAGCTACCTTTGTGTGTCAACTTTTCATTGAACTTTATGATTTTCCCCTTCTTGTCATTGTGTAGCTTGACGTGTCTAGACAGTAGTGTGCCACGCAAACGTCTACACGCCGCACTAGCATCCCATGACGTTTCAACATTCAAATGACCGTTTCCAAGCATGTTTTCCACTTGTCAGCTACTTTTTATGTGGCAACAGCTCAGTACGCCTTGTAACCACCTAGGAAGCTTCTTTTCCCTCTTTAAAAGCTATCTTTTCAACTCATTTGGCCTTCTACTTCTAGCTTCTCCTTTTTGGATCCTCTCTCCAACATTTTCCCATCTTTCTATCTTGCTTGCACATCTCTACATAACTTGCCACAACAACTTCAAGCTCTCAAGCTCTTACAACACCCTTAGCAACACTTTTGGCTCTTGCAGCTATTGCTCTCTCTCTCTTTGGCTTTCCTTAAGCCTTGCAGCTCTATCTCTCGTATCTTGTGCTTGTGAGCATCTTGGGATTTCTCACATCCCCTATCCATTGCATCTCTACTTCATGATACAAGTTCTCCTCCTCGAGCAGGGATTACTTTTATCACCTTACTTCATGATACAGGTTCTCCTCCTTGAGCGAGGATTCATTTTATCACTCCTTTGTCCATTTCTCTCTATCTATTTGGTTGTCTGTGGAGGTGGGAACACCAAAATGAGGGTTTGACTAAGGAAAACCCCTATACAGCCCCAACATTTTCTCTAGGTCTTACACATGTAGGTATTGAAGATATCTACTAGTTGGAGGCTTCATTACTTGGGTGGTTGTAAGTACTTTCTTTCTACTCTTTATCTTTATCATCTATACTCTACTTTACTCCAGTTCTATTACATTTTGTTATTTTCCTATATTTTGTAAGTTCTTAGCAGTCTAATTGTTAGTGGTCACTTTTCTATTTTTCTATGATAAACTTAGTTCTTGGTCCTTACCAAACGGCAGCATGCCTCTAAGATGCCAATGCACCATGTTGTCATTCGTATCCTGCACTGATGCCCTTTGGCCAAGAGACCGTCAGTTTGTCTAGAAAACCCTTGTGATCTGCTCTTTTCAATTCTAGATCTTTTACTCTATTCCTTGAGGTAGTTTAGGGCAGTTCACCCTTGGGGAATCTCTTGAGAATAAAGAGACTCATGAGTAGAAAATCCCCCTTCTCTACATTTTGGTGAACCTGACGTGAATAATTTAATATCTTAACTTGCTATTTTCAAAATAAATTTAATATCTTATTTTATTAGTTCAATATCTAATTCTATTCAAAGTATTAATAATGTTCCATTTCATGCATGTGATGGTGACTTGGCTTTACCCATGTCACTCAGTGTCTTTGATCGTTCTCACGAAATTCCTATTATTTCAAAGGATATCTTGTTGCAAGAAAATGAAATCATTGTTACCTTTCTTAATGTTACTCTACCTTCTCTTCATTCCAATTCACTCTCTTCTAGAGATGATGAATTAGTGGATGATGAATCTCTTATCTATTCCAATGCACTCTCCTCTAGAGATAATCCATTGGTGAATGATGAATATCATATTTGTTTAGATGCACTCTCTTTTAGAGATGATGCATTCATGAATGATGAATCTCCTTCCACATTTGATCCTCCCTAGATCGATGTTGAGA
>VDFB02380775.1:0-58079 GCA_007258455.2 Sequoia sempervirens
GGTACTAGGGGTGAGCTCTGTCCCACAAAGCTTGAATAACTCCTGCCAGAAGTTACTCATAAATCTGCTGTCCCTGTCGCTAACTATACTACGAGGTAAACCGTGCAGCCTGAATACCTCTCGGAAGAACAAATCAGCAATCTGAGTAGCCGTGTGTGTAGTAGTGATTGCGAAAAAGTGTGCATATTTCGTCAATCGATCTACCACCACGAAAATACTGTCCTTCCCTTGAGCTTTTGGCAAGCCCGTGATGAAATCCATGGATAAACAATCCCACTTCCTCTCAGGAATAGGAAGCGGCTGTAGAAGACCTGCAGGGTATGTGTGCTCTTGCTTGTTCTGCTGACAAACAAGACATTCCCTGACATACTGGAGAACATAGGACTTGAGACCCTTCCAAGAGAATCTCTCCCGTACCTGCCGATAGGTCTTATAGTACCCGGGATGTCCCGCCATAGGTGAATCATGCAATGACCTCAAAACCCTGTCCCTCATCTCAGAACCTGGGACCAATAAAATCCTCCCTTTGTAGATGATAAGGTCATCTACAAGTGAATACTTGTCATCCAACACTGATCCATCTACTATGCTAGAGGCCCATGGGTCCTTAGCATACTCTGCTACTATCAGGTGTCTCCAGTCTTCTGAAACCAATGTAATAGAACCCAAGTGAGGACGGCGAGATAAAGCATCAACAACCACATTCTGAGTGCCCTTGACATAAGAGATGTCAAAATCGTAAGACTGAAGCTTGCTGACCCATTTTTGTTGTCTCTCATTAAGATCTCGCTGCCCAAGAAAATGCTTCAGACTATTATGATCGGTTTTCACAGTGAACTTACTACCAATCAAGTATTGCCTGAATTTGGCCATCGCATGCATGATAGCCAACATTTCCTTATCATAAATACTAAAACTCCGTTCAAGCCCTCGTAGCTTCCTGCTCTCATAAGCTATAGGGTGTCGATCCTGCATAATAACTGCACCAATACCCTCACCACTGGCATCGCAATGTAACTCAAAGGGTTTAGTGAAGTCCGGTAAAGCCAAAACAGGACACGAAGTCATGAGAAGTTTGAACTTCTCAAAGCACGCTTGTGCTAGTGGTGTCCACTCAAAAGCACCTTTCTTAGTCAAATCGGTTAGTGGCGCAGCATGCCGCGAGAACCCACTAACAAACCGACGATAGAAAGCACACAATCCTACAAATCCCCTGAGTTGTGTCAAAGTCTCAGGTGTAGGCCAATCAATGATGGCTCGAACCTTCTCTGGGTCCATGCTGACTCCTGCACCGCTGATGATGTGTCCCAGATATAAAAGCTCTGCCATGCCCAATGCACACTTGGACTCCTTGGCATACAAGGACTCCCTGTCAAGTATTCTCAGAACCTCATCCAAGTGAACCATATGTTCCTCCCATGATTTACTATAAACCAGGATATCGTCGAAGAACACTAAAACAAATTTCCTCAAGTGAGGATGGAAAACCCTGTTCATTGTCGACTGAAACGTGGCTGGAGCATTGGTTAACCCAAATGGCATAACCAAAAAATCAAAGTGTCCACAGTGACATCTGAACGCCGTTTTCTCTATGTCCTCTTCGCGGACTCTGATCTGGTGATAACCTGTTCTCAAATCAATCTTTGAGAAGTAGCAAGCTCCATGAAGCTCGTCTATCAACTCATCTATCCGAGGAATAGGATACCTGTTCTTAATGGTTTTCCTGTTGAGCATTCTGTAATCGATACACATTCTAAGTGTACCATCCTTTCTCTTCACCAAAACAACTGATGAAGCAAAGGGTGACTTACTCGGCCTGATGTGCCCCATAGCTAACAGCTCCTGAATAGTCTTCTCAATCTCATCTTTCAGACGCTTGGGGTGCCGGTAAGGAGTAATCATAATTGGTTTCGTGCCCTCCTCCAACTCTATAATATGCTCAATACCTCTATCAGGAGGCCTGCCTGGTGGAATAGCACTGAATACCTTCGCATGTTTGATTCGAAGTTCCTGCACATCTGGATGGTATGGAGAAGCTTGCTGATCCAACTGTGAAGGCATTAGCTTGCATTCAGCAGCCCACTCTACCATATCATTACGAATCAAACGCTTCATTCGCCGAAGTGAAATCTCCCTAAGATTGCTGTCCCTGATGGCTTTAAGAACATGGTTTGTGCCATCAATGGTGAACTTCATCTCCATGTCACGCAAATTAAGCGTGAACTCTCCTATTGCATGAAGCCACTTCATGCCAAGAACTACATCAGTTCCACCCATGTTTACCACATAAAAATCTGCCTTGAACTCAAAATTGTTAAGTTTCAAAGGCAAGTCAGTTATCATCCTCTCACAATCGAGAGTGTTTCCATCTGCAACCCTCACACGAATGCCTTCAAACTGCTGAGTTTGAATACCCCGTTTCTCTACCAACCGTGAATCGATGAAGTTATGGGTTGCACCTGTATCAAGGAGAGATATGACCCTTTGACCAGCTAGGATCCCACGGAGTCTGAAAGAACCCTCTTTCTGCATGCTGGACATATGAGCCTCCTTAAGTTCTGTTTCCTCTGCAATTTCTGCTTCATTTTCTGATTCTTCCCCATCTGTATCATAGATTGGAGCTCGCTGATCAGAAAAATCAGTCAATGGTTCTTCCTCATAAAACCACTCCATATGCTTGTTTTGCCCTTTTGGTTTGAGGGGGCAATCGTGATTAAAATCATACGGACCTTTGCAATAAAAACAGAGTTTTCTCCTTCTCAAATCATTCATGGTTTCTCGATCTAAAGGGGCTGCAAATTTCTTTTTCTGATCTGTATTATCAGCCTTCTTTGGATCTGATTTATTTTCCGTGTATGATGTTGTAGGCTTCGAGCTCGAGCTAAAAGGCTTACGAGGTGTAGATAACTCCATGCTGCGAGCTTTCCTCATTGCCTCCTGTAAGGTAGGTGGATCAAAAGCTTTTATCCAACCTTTCATGGGCTCGAAAAGACCTTCAATGAATAATATGACCAGCCTTCTCTCTGAGATCCCTGTCACCATAATAGATAGTCTTTGGAATTCACCAATGTACGATTCCAAGCTACCTAACTGTTTCAGCTGTGCTAAATCTCTGAAGAAAAGCTCAGGATCCCTTCTGTCAAATCTCTCTACCAGTCTATCAGTAAACTCCTGGTAAGAGGTAATCTTGTCATGATGAAGGGTAGTCATACCATGAATCCACCAGTCATGTGCTACGCCATCTAGATGAAGTGCTGCAAAGCGAATGGCATCCACCTCAGGCATGGGGCGTAGTGTCAGGAAAGTATCCAGTTTACTAACCCAGGCACGTGCTGTAACTCTGCCACTGCCATCAAAGTGTACTAAAGTTAGTTTGCTGGTTGCCTGTTTAAGATCACTCTGTTTGTGTCTAGGACGCCTGTCATTCCTGTTTCTGGTGTGCTCTCTCTTCTGGCTCATAAACCTGTCAAAGTTAAGGTGCTCCTTAACCCTTGGTGGCAAATTATCCCACTCATCATGCATCGCCATAATATTATCTGCAAAATTTATTTCACCACCTTGTTCAGCTTCATCCACTTCCTCAGCATCATCTCTGGTGAACGTGGGAAATGTAGCTCTCTCATAGGTGCGTACTGGATCTATAATCCTCTGTGGCTGTCTATGGATACTGCCATCTCTATCTGAATCCAAACTACGAGCTCTGTTTAATGACAAATTTTGAACATTCGTGCTGAGTTGTTGAAGAATAGTTGCAACCTGCTCTTGCCCTGCAACCATGCCTCTAAGCACGTTTTTGGCTTCTCTGTCCTCATCCTCCCAGTTATTTCTGTGAGAACTTTCTCCAGCCCTGTTCGCCATATTGTCCCAATCTAATTCCTCCTCCTGATCTGCAAACAGAAATGGTGGAAATGGATTCTGGTCGCCTCTTTGATTTCTAGGGCCACCTCTGAAATAGGACTTACCAAAACCCTCTCTGTTTGACTTCATAAATTCTCAAACCCCACAAGCTGGCAGGATGTGAGCTCTGATACCACTGTGGTGAGCCTTGCAGGCTCTTAGTTCAAAACCCTCTTTTCTTAAGTCTTTAAAAGTGTTTTTAGAGTTTTTTAGAGAAATCTTAGTAGACAGAAGAGAAGGGGCGCAGCATATTTTTGCTCATAAAAGACAAATTTAAACTTATTTCTTCAAATTGAAAGTACAGAATGTATTATCTAACACCAACAGATAGATTAAGAATGATAAACATACCAATCAGGCTCCAGATTATTTAAATAAGAAACTGGCCAGATCTACAGCTGGAAATGGTGAAAACAGGCATAAATGCACGCCAAGACTCCAGACAAGGTTTCTCCAGCTCAGAAATTGGTCACAAAGCTCTGAAAGGACTAGGCGCCAATGATAGAAGTCAGAACCAGCCCAAAAGGAAGGCGTTTCTCTCTTTCACTTCACACGCCTTTCTAAGGCACAAACCAATCTTTGTACAGATACCCGGTATGGAAAACAATGCAAAGAAGACTACGGCCAAACCTATACACTCTGATGAAGAGCGCCACCAAAACTCTCAATTATTATCTTGAAGAACAAACAAGCATAAATGTCTAAATCCCTCACATGTGCACTGGCCCGTAGAACTTACATTGTGAAGCCCTCAGCACATGCTTGATTAAATTTTACGATCTTTCCGCGATATAAGAGTACTCAACCTTTGAAGAGTTTTCCGTTCTCAATGGACACAATGATCAAACCACAGTCCGCAGGGATACCGAAGGAGAAAATGCACAAGGCAAATCCGAAATGTCAAAGTGAGTTTCTATTGCCAGGAAATGCCTTTATACCAAATGGCACGCATTTCAAGAAATGTACGGCCTTTCTCATCATTAAAATATTTTAATATTTTAATTTAATCCTTTTCAATAGTTTGAGCGCACCTTTCAATATTTTAAGATATTAAAATATTAAAGTTTCCCTTTTGACATTTAAGTGATATTAAAATATAATTAAAGTCAATGTGACTTTAATTAAAAAGGCGTTTAAGTTAATAAATTAACTTAATCACTTAAAATCCCGTAAAATGCTCAAATCTCAGGATAATCTCGTGCCGTCAGAAGCGACGAACTCCTGGAATGCCAACGCTCACTGTGATCTAAACACTGTCCACTGAAAACACGAACAAACAAACTCACCAAAATGCACCACTGACCCTCTATCCAAGCTGGCTAGCCCACAAGGGTCCAATAAAGGGCTAACGCTCTGTTCCCGAGAACTGTCTAGCGAGGGGACATCACACTTTACAATATAAAGTCAAATATTAATTATTCAATAATCATTAAATGTTAGTTATTTTCCATCACGCTCACCAAGTGACAAAGCTGAATTGACTCACGAGCTAACCGGTGAACCAGTGCCAGCAAAATAGCGGCTTAGCTGTCGACTTTCTAAAATAGAAAGTCTACGAAGAGCTCCCTCTTTGAAAGATTACTGCGAGGAGGCTTGACTGAAACTCTAGTATTTGAAAGAAGGATGCTCTGAACCCAGATGGCGCCTCGAATGATCCTCTACATAGCTGTCCAGCCTCTGAGGATCGGAATATTAGGCTCATTCCTCCAACGAACAATGTGACTAAAGCGGGGACATTACATCCGAACAAATGATCAATGATAATGAAATCATTTTGCTTTTGATGCCTTTATATACTCCTCCTTCAAGGGGTCGATTTCATATGAGGCATTATAATCATTAAATATAATAAACTTTATTTGCTTTGTTGACTTTATAATATCTCATAAAGTGGACGCCCAAATATGCACTTTATAATTTGACTTTATAATCATTTAATAACTTTTATAATAAAGTCAAATAATCATTTAATGATGTGCACCACTGCCCATCTAGATGCCTTACTAAAAATAGTAAGGTTGGCCTCTTTCAACTCACTGACTTACTATAAATAGTAATTGTATAAAAATGGGGCCAAAACAAACCTAAATAACATCGCCTTTGAGTATGCCAAGGATCTGGAGATGAAAACACTGCCAACTGCCAACTAGAGAACTAGCTAACTCCAACATTGGGCCCTCTAAACACCAAAATTAGCCCACGAGGATCTGATGATGGGATAAACTTCTAACTCTGATCCTTTCTCAAAAAGGGGACATTACAGGAAGCCATAGAAACATCGATAACTAGTGGTCATGGTCCACAAATGCAAAGAAAAACAAATAAAGATATAGCATTTGAAGGCATAGTGGGCTCCCATTGTGGTTTATGCATATAGAGCATATTGGCATCCACTTCATCCACTTCAAGTAGAGCTCTTACACACACACCACATAGTTTTTTGGTACCCAGAAACTTACATGGAGCATAATCTGTTGGAAATATTGTCATTGATGTCAAGGTTTAAGAACAAGATCAGCTTAATTGGAGATGCTCTGGATATTTACACATGAAAACAATGATAAGAATCATCAAGGTTGAGAAAAGAGGTGATTAGCACTGACTAAAGAATCAAAACAAGTGATTAATGGAGATTGCTGAGTATAATGGAACAAAGCATCGAATCTGAAGGACTCAATTCTGAAAAATATGTTAAAGAGACGTCAATCTGTGAAGGACTCAAAACATGAAAACCGATTGCTACATTTGGAGACTAAGGAGACGTCAAAAATATGAAAGAGAAGAATGATATGAAGTATGGATTGCTACAGAAAAACATGAAATCAGATTGCTACATTTGGAGACTAAGGAGACGTCAAAACATGAAAGAAAAGAATGGTATGAAGTATCGATTGCTACAGAAAAACAAATATTAACTAAACAATCTATGTTTAAAAACGTCAAAACTTAAAGACACATTAAATAGTCATTAACTAAAAGAGACGACTATTCTTGAATGGCTACGTTTGTCCAAGTAAATGGTGCGATTTGTTTCTTCAATACAAATCAAATGAGAAATGGTGCGGCTCTGTTTAAATGTATGATTTGATTAAAGACAAAGAATACGATTTGTTTCTTCAAAACAAATGAAATGTGAAATGGTACGACTCTGTTTAAGGGTATGATTTGAATAAAATAAAGTTTAGATTTTTGCAAGGGGTGCGATTTGTCTTAACACAGATTCAGATTTATGAAACAAAACATTAATCATAAAAGAAATGCAATCTGAGTTTTGAAAAGGTGCAAGTCTTTAAAGGGTGCAGGAGCAGATTCTAAATGGTGCAACCTTGCATTGAAAGTTGCAAAGATTGATCAACATATATATATGAATTCAAAATCAGTCTAAAAGGTGTCGTGTGTAGTGTGCATAAGTCAGATCAGAGAATCTATTCTCTTGTGTGGGCTTTGAAGTGATAGCAAACATCACAAAGCAAAATTGAGGATAGAAAAAGTGCAGATCTGTTTGAAGACAATTACTCTACATCGATTATTTTCAGTCAAGTCAAGGTTGGTGCCTTGCACATTAGGGGTCGGTGCTCCTTGTAGGTTGGTGCCTACTAAACTACAAATTGATGATTCAAGTAGGTTGGTGCTTACAATCTTTGTAATTTCATATAAAACATAAAATACAATTGTTGATGTCAACTTGATCATATTGTTTCATATTGCATAGTCGATATTTTGCTAGAAGTTAAAATTGATAAAAATAAGAGGGTAAAAGTTTGTTGATATACTGATTCACCCCTTCTCGTCCCCCGCCACTCAGTACATCTTTGTGCTCTTCATAATCGTCATCAAAAGGTACATGGTGTTTTAGGGAGGCACATCAAAAAGTAGATAAGGCATTTTCCAATTTTTGGTACTTAAACAACCTTCCCTTCAATGTGGCGAGTAGTCCTTATTGAGAGAATTTGGTAACTGCATTGATAGTAGCAAGAAAAAGATACACGCCATCTTCTTGAAAGACGTAAGTGAGAGGCTGCTCATAAATGCAACTAAAGAAGCAAAGTTAGTAGTGGAAGAACATAATAAGGAATGGCGAAAGTATGGCTACACTATTCTTTTAGATGGGTGGATGACTTGAAAGAACCACAATTATGAACTTTTTGGTAGCTTCAAATGGTGAGGTAATTTTTTTGAAGTTAGCTGATG
Organism: Sequoia sempervirens; assembly: GCA_007258455.2. NCBI lineage: Eukaryota > Viridiplantae > Streptophyta > Pinopsida > Cupressales > Cupressaceae > Sequoia > Sequoia sempervirens. Next base: position 8,089 of record VDFB02380775.1, read on the forward strand.
CCTCTCACAAAGTAAAAAATGTAGAAACATTGGGTTGAATGTTGGAGGAAGTTGTCTTGGAGTTGGGCATAGAGAATGTAGTTCAATCATAATTGACAATGTAACAACATATTTGGCGGCTCAGAGATTGCTCGAAGAGAGACATCAGTCACTTTTTTGGACCCTTTGTACAACACTGTAATGTCCCCATTTTGGCCATACACCCTTCATTTGGATTTAGCCTATTTCCGGAAATCCATAGGCTAAGCTGAAGCAGAAAATTAGGGTTTCCTCTTTCAGATACTGCTCAGTTGGTGTTCAAAGGATGTTGTGCAGAGTTAATATTTTTAGCAGTTCACTATTTTTAGCAAGTCTACCGTTTAGCAGTATCTGTTTAGCAGCAGTTCAATCCCTTGTAGTTCGGTCGTTCAGTTCGGCTTTCTGATGGTTTTGAAGTGAACTTACTATTTTTGGCATTGGCTATTTATAGTAAGTCTAAATTTGGCAGTAGCATCATCAACAATTCTGCTCAAGTCATCTTGCTATCCTTTAGTTTTAGTTTGGCTTTGGTTATCTCAATGGACTAAGTTTATACTTAGTCAATTTTATGTTACTCAGTTGTACCCCATGCCTAGGAGTGATAACTTCATGTTGTTTTTAAAGAGGGGACATTATGGGGTCAATTGTGCATTTAATGATTTATTAAATGTTTTATTATTGCATTATTAAGTTGGACGCCTAAAGGGAGGTTGAATAAAGTTTTATTATTTCTAAAAGTAAAATGCTTAAAGGTGGTGTCCCTCTTGGAAGTTGAAGTGATTCAACTTCTTGGAATTTGAAGTGATTCAGTTGCCAATTGAAGCTTATATATTGAGGCTTTGAGAAGAGTTCTTTATCTTTTGAAAATATTGTATCGTTATGCTGCTGGTTTGAAATCCAGAATCCGGCTAAGGGAAAGCTTAGAAAATTTACTCCATTCTTCGGGCTTGAAACTATGGTTCCCTAGATGGTGGATTAAGAGTGTGCTTCATCCATAAGTGCACATTGAGCTTCATTGTTGAAGATATTACTGATTTTATGAGTTTTTGAGTTGTTGGTTTAACAATGGCTGAAGTAGAATTTCAATTGCAGCTCTTTGAATAAATTTAATTTGCTTGTGGGTATTTACCCATTCCATTTCAATGCTATTGGCGCCTTTTCTTGAGCAATTTCAGATTTTATCTTTGGAGAAATGAATTTTCTAGAGAAGGCCGTACCTCTTGCTAGGGCCGTACTTCCTTCTCCTCATTGGGATTCGAGCTAGACTTATGAGATATAGTATAACCTTTGCAAAAGTTTGGAGCAGATTTCTATTTCAAAAAAATCCATTGTTAGTTGGTTACAGTAGTACTGTATCAACCCTTCTATCATTAGTTGATTTTCAGTTGTAACACTTCGTAAATTGCAGATAATTTGCATTGTAAGGCTGTGAATTAGTAGTACTAATCCAGTCAATAATATTGCTGCATTTACTTTGTGATTTTTATGCAAAACACTATAACCCCTGGATGGTTTACCGCTAGTGTGGAGAATGAATGTTTAATCTTTCTTTGTACTCACTGAAAAGTGGTGAATTCCCACTCACGAGTGGATGCCCGCCGCAGTGGATGAATTAGTTTTGCAGTGTAATGTTTTTTCCCCCCATTGTTCAAGTGGTAGCGTGGAAATTTTCAGGGCTGGTTCACCGCCTAAGTTCATTTCAATTTGTAATAAGTACTCCGCCATATGTTAGCACCTCGTCTTCAAAAGGATCTTGTGTGCACATTCTTGGCGTTGAGTTTTATCATTTACTTTTAGTTGTAATCAATTTTAGTTATTGAGTTATTTAGATCCTAGGGATCCTCTGACCATATGCCCGCACCTCCTCCTTCAATGGTCTTAGGGTGCATTCTTGGTTAGAGTTGCTTTGATAGAGATTTTGTTTTGGCGCTAACGTTAATCAAATTGTCCACGTGTTGATTATTGTGTAAAAATTTTGGCAAAAGGTTGATTAGCATATTTCAAACACATTGCCTTGAATTCTTTTTGGAGGACATAGGAAAAGTTGATTGGGTGAGATTAGTTGTAAATGATGCAAGAAGCATAACAAAATTTATATATAATCACCCTTGGGTTTTTAGTTTGATGAGAGATCAAACCGAAGGGAAGGAGTTGATGCGATTGGGTGTCATAAGGTTTGCAATGATTTTCTTAACATTTGAAAGGACTATTGGTTTGGTGACTTCCTTGAAATAGATGCTTGTGAGTCAAGCATGGCTAGGCTTATCATATTCAAAAAAGATTGAAGGAGAGAAGGTTGCATGGATAGTCTTTGATAATCCTTTTGCACAAAGAATTACAAAGATCCTTAAAATAACCTGAAAAGTTTGATTATAAATTCAAATTGAATATTTCATTTTAAAATTTTTGTCTTTCATTATAAATATGTAACTTTAATCATTTCGTATTTGTAAATTGTAGGTGTTTGAGCCCTTGGTTAGAGTTCTCCATTTGGTAGATGGGTACTAGAACTCAATGGGGTACATTTATGTGGCCATGGATAAGGTCAAAGAGTCCATTTGGAACTATTATAAGGGGGACAACCTTAAATCACAATGAAGTCCACCAAACCGTCCATGCAGTAGGGTATTTCCTCAACCTGAATTTTTTCTATTCAAATAGATTTTTATATCTCAATGGAGAGGTTATAGAAGGCCTCAGAACATGCATTCAGAGGATGACACCCCAAGTTGAGGTGAGAGACCTCATTATTCAAGAAGAGCACAATTATAGGATTGGTAGGGGTAAGCTCTTTTCTTCAAAATTAGCCATCCAAGGAAAAACCACTTAGTCACTAGGCAACAAAAATTGGAGTGTTTACATCAGATGCATATTACAGGTTACAAATTTCAAATTTACAATTATTGATAATTTGATAAGCTATGGTTTTCTTACTACCTCTTTAATATTTTGTTTTGTAGATTCTTGGTGGATAGATTTTGGTGCAAATACCTAAAATATTTATGGATTAGTCTGCCACATTTTGTGCCAACCTTTTTGTGCATTGAATTATGAGCGTAATTAGAGTTTATTTTGGGCCATCTACATGAAAAAGAGGAACAAATTAACTCAAAAATGCCTCAATTACCTTGTCTTTATGCAATACAACCTTCAACTTTGGACAAGAAAGGTAGAGGACAAATCAAAGGAGGTCATTGATTTGGATGAGATCGAGCCTTTTAGCGAATAAATAGGGTGGGATGTGTAGAACCCATTGTTTATTGAAGATGAGATTCTTTTGAGAGGTAGGCATTAGAGGATGTGGCTGCAATAAAAAGAGCTATAGGATTGGATGATATTGATGAGGCAGAGGAGCCATTGCCACTAGCAGGATGGAGGTCAAGCTAGAGCCACATGCATGGCCTTGTATGCCAAGTGAGGAGCTGCAACAAACTACAAGGATTAAAACCTCGACCTCTCCCCAAGTTTTCACTAGATGAGGGAAGATGAAGATGTAAAATGATGTATTTTGTAGTATGTAATTCATGAATTATGATGATGATTTTCAAAGGCATTCATTGTAAATTCAAAAGAGTTGATAGCTATTTATTGTATTAGGATTTCACATGATTATGCGATTTTGTACTCAATTTGTATTCAACTTTATCAAATTTTATAGAAAACACTTTTGTACTCATTGGATACATTTATCTTTGAATTTTGCAAAAAAAAAAGTGTTTCTAATGAAATTTAAACTATTATTTAAGTTGTTGATGTTTTTATTGAGTTTTTGCCAAGATAAAAATTTTGGGTTTGCTTTATTTTTGCTAAGTGAAAGTCTACCATTTATGGCTAGATCTTTTCTACCTATCTACAAAGATGCAATACTCATTTTTGAAGGTGTGCATGTGGACAAACTTCCACTACCAAATTGTTGATTAGACAATTAAGCATTTTCATTTTGCTTTTTTTTTTCTAGAATCTTTCTTAGGTGCCAACTACCATAGTTTACATACTCTCCGATTACTCTCCAAGTAGTCGAGTAATCTCCAAAAAATTTGTATGCCGAGTAATTTGTGCTTTTACTCATGGGCAGTATGCAAATGGATTGTCTCCCATCAAATTATCAAGTAATCGCCAATAGCTTGCAAAAACCCACAAACTTGGCATGTTTGTGTGTGTATAAATATGTCTCTGTGTGTATATGCCTGCAAACTTGTTATCGTAATGTTTATATAGATATGTATGCAACAGTACCACGGTGTAGTCCACGAGTATACACATACCGTATCCACACATTTTGCTTGAGAGTATTTCTTGGGATTTTTTCCCTAGTCAAATTTTTTAAACTGGAATGCCTTTGAACGCCCTCTAGATGTAATTCAAATTACCTCGTATCTTGTGAAACTAAATCATGTCACAAAATATGGAACGAAACAATAGAATAGAAATATATCATGTTTGAACATCAGATGCTTTATTCATTATCATAAATATCACCATGTACAATCATAGAAGTATCAACAGTGCTATCAACCATGACTATCCACACATAACCATCCACCGACTACAACAAACTGAGTACATATAACATTCGGCAGTAGTTAAGTAACCAACCGACATGACGTTTTATAACAACAGTTATCATTAATCGGGACTTGATTACCCGAAAGTACATGACATGTATTATTCCCACTAACTATAGTTTTATTAGCAATTGGCCGACTACGACCAAGGCCGACTACACAAAAGTAAAGATATACTACTCACATCATCCCCCCCTAAAAAGAAGTCATCTTCTAGACGACATAGCAACCCAAGGGAATGACAAAATATACAAATTTAATGAGGGGGAAGTGAGGGCGTCCCTGGATGCACGGACGATGCTGGAGTAGTTGAAGAATGCTCTGCCCGCAGTCGCCTCACTTCCTCTGTACATGTGTGGAGCTGTGGGTCGGCAATTATCTCCCTCTCTTTGGCAACCTTCACCATACGAGCTGCTTCCATCAACTGGGCTTTAGTCCTGTCTACCTCCGTACTCTTTGCTACCAACTGGTCTTCCAATTCCTTTACTCGGCGCTCCCATGCCCCCTCTTTTTGACGTGCCTCCTGCTTCAAGGCAAGCACCCGAGTCTCCAAGGCCTCTAGTTGGGCTCCCCTATCCCTGGCTAGTCGGGTCTGTTCTGCCAAGTCATTTTGAATGTTTGTCATTTGAGCGGCTGACTCCTCCTTAAACCTCTGTAAGAGTCTATATGCTTCCACCTTCCGTGATACTGCAACCTCCGTGGAGAACACCTGGTGTTTCATAAGGTAGAAAACATCACGGAATGCGAGCTCAATATGAAAATTAAACTCGGGGAACCCCAGCATCACAAATCACGCGACCATGGTGGCCACCTTCACATAAATACCCTCGGCCTGCAATAGTCTGTTAGCCATCCCTCCTTGAATACTCGGAAGTAAACTCTGCCAACACCCCATCCTATACAAATCCTCGGATCACCGTTGAACTTCTGTCCCACTAAGAGGAGACCTAGGAAGCGTTGCGGAGTTCTCCTAGAAACTTTGGCCCACTTTCAGATCATCCAATAATCGCCCATATGCTCCAACTCTTCCCGCAGTCTTTTATCTTTGTTCCCGCTGGATCCAATGGAGTGCGGGACGGACATTTCTCTGGGGCTGTTGCTCAGTCTGCCTTCCTCATCCTCCCTCATCACCTCCTCATGGGGCTAGGAAGGGGGAGCTCACCGTTTTCACCGAGGTGCTTCCCCTGGTTATGCCTTTCGGGCTCATGCGAAACATCCCTAAGCGCTATCTTTGCCCTGCTCAGATTGGGTAAGTGTCTCCTCAGCGAGTCTGGCAGTCTCGCTCTGCTGAGTGTGGATGGCGAGGCCTTCCTCGCCTACTAATCCTTCAGAAGGACTCCCCATCGGCTGCTCTGTTTCGGCCGCCAGCCCATGACAGGGTACTGAGATCCGGAAGCCAATTGTGGTTTGAGCCACCTGGTGCGCTGCTTACCCGATTAGCAAGGGAAGCCTCCTCATTTGTCGTGATTGTCCCCCATGTCCTTGTTACTAGTGGCTCCTCTGGTAGTGCAACTCCTGAAGCCGTCGATTCCTGCAGTTCCTTACCTACTGCTGACCCTGGTAGTGGCTCAAGTGGAGGAGCCTTTGGCAATATCTCTACGGAAGTTGTGGAAGCTGCCGATGCCACTTCCTGGCGAGATCCTAGCGAGTGGCGCCCATCCTGGCGATGCACCTGGTGATGAGGCTGCTACTCTCAGTGTTCACCCAATTTCGACTGGCGAGACTGGGAGGGTGAAGGTCATTGTCTGTGGGCTCTCCCTGACTGGTGATGCTGGAAGAGTGAACCCGGCTGGCTGTAATATTAGTATTTCAGTCTCTCCCACTTCCAATGCTGTTTGGCCACCTATAGCTATGGACACCTCCTCATCCACTGGTGAACTAGAAACCGATGTCGAGGAAGACAAATCAATAGCTTCCCCCTGTTCGGATGCTTTGCCCTGCTTTAATGCCTCTTCAATCGATGTTTCCTCTTCCACCGATGCCTCTTTTCGCTTCCTTTTCTTCCTTGTAGTAGTGCCGTCGCCCACTTGCTTTAGTTCCAATCCTGTCCAGTAGTATACTGTCGGTAGGCCTGGGTCCAGATGGGTGAGAGGCTGCAATTCGCCCCATCTGCCTCTAGGTACTTGTGTATGCACAACATCCAAGAAGAGAGCAATGGCATGCTACGTCATATAAAAAGCTTTGTGCCGCTGGGATAAAAATTCTTGCATCCGCTCGGCAAGTAATCATGCCCAGTTATATACTCGGCCGATGCTCAATCCCACCATGTAATCTACCATCCGGATGGCAATGTCAGACGCTCGGCTGGCACCTATGAGTCGACACTTCATTAAATCTAACAGGCACTTCCATTCGGCTGTCGTTAGATAATGTTTTCGGAGGCCTTTGTTGCCTGCGTTCCATATAGTATCTTTCTCCTCCGGTGTTAAATCATTTCGGCACACCTGCTTGATTAGGACTTCTTTATGTTGCTGCGTCATCTTCTTCGGTTTATTGACTCCCACTCCTATGGCTGGAATGTCGAAAACTCGCTCAAAATCCTACGGCCATAATGAAACTCAAACCGGACAGCCCGTGTACTCTATCACCGACTTGTGCGTGTGCTTGCAATAATTATCCACCATGGCCTTCAGCCAAGGCTCAAACTCTCGTGAATTGAAGAATGGCACTAGGACAACTTTAGCCACCCGAGCATGTTGTAGTGCAATCTTCAAAGCGTGGTCGTTGGTTGTGCTGCGCCACCACTGCTTGCACTCATTGCCAGTTAAATTTTCCCAGGACATTGTTTCAGCGTTTGCATCCATTTTTTTTTTCTTCCCTGCTGAGGCCACCTTTGGCTTATGCTACACAATGTTCTTTCCCTTGTCCATTGTATTGTCGGTTCGACGCTTCTAGCCAATTTTATTTCCTTCCAGACAGTTGTCGAAACTGCTAAACTTTAGTGACTGTCGTGCCGAGTGAACCTGGGACTGTCAAAAATCTTGAAAAAGTTGCAAATGCTGTACGCCTTAAGGAATCAAAGACTGCTGTATGGCCTGGACCTGGGAATGCCGTACGACCTGAAGCACAAGGGAGTGCTGTACGGCCTAGAAAACTTGGACTCGAAGAACGTGGGAATGCCGTACGCCCTAAGTGTATTTGGAATGCTGTACGATTTGAAGATACTTGGAGTGCCGTATGACCAAGAAAGCCTTTGTACGCCGTATGATTTGAAGAGTTGGTAAGTGCCGCTTAATATCACTGGCCAGGATCAAATCCCATACGACCTCTGGATTACAATTCTGTACGACTAGTCTAGGCAATGCTTGATGCCGTACTCTGTGACTGGAAATTGCCAATTGATGTCGTACAATTTTAATAACTTCTGGGCACTGTACGACTTGAATAACTTGTGAAGTCCGCACGATTTGAAAACTCTGTGAATGCTGTATGATTTGAAGAACCTGAGGATGCATTACGACCTTGGCTTTTCTCCCGTGTTCTTTCTCTGTGCTTAACCTTTCATATTTCCGTACGTCCCTCCTTCTAATCTTGATGTCGTACGGATCTTTGTTGTTTCCTCCTCTGCCTTTTTAGCTTTGCCTTGTTTTGACCTTCACCCAGGTTAACTCGCCTCGAAAAGGGCGTACACTGAAAATTCTTGCCTTTGTGTTTCTCCAAACTTTATTTAACTTGATCGCTTTTCCCCTTAGCCGCCCAATTTTTCCAATGGCCATGATTTTTATTTTAATTCTCTTTATTTTAATATTTCTTCTCTTGGCCCCTTTCAATCTTTTCATTTTTTTCTTCCTCATGAATTTTCCCAAGTCACTTTTTATTTTTTTTCCAATTCTTTTATTTCTCCTCTCTTATTTTTTCTCTCTCCTTCATTTCGTTTAATTTCCTCTCCTTAATTTCTTCTAAGTTCTTCACATTTCTTTTATTTCTTTTTTTCTCTCTCCTCTCTCCTCCATTTGCCTCTTTTTTCTTCATGTATTCTTTTTTTCTCCTTCATTTTTTGATTTCTTGTAGCTTTTTTCTTTTCTATTTTTTCTTTTTTCAAATTTTGTTTATTTTCTCTGTTATCTCCTCTCTCTTCTTTTTCAAGTTTTCGTTTTGTTCCCCGTACTTCTCCATCCTCTTTTACCTTCAATTCAGACGCATAGTGCCATTTCCACGTATGCGGGGGCCGCTTATAACATTCTTCTTCACAACACGATCCTATATACTGTATATCAAACCATTTATCAAGCAGTGGAGAAGGGCCAATACCTTTGAAACTGCTGTTGATGTATCGTCCACCGTAACGCTAGTTCCACGTAACTTCGTCGCCTTATATAGTTGGTGGCCTGGCTGGGTTGGATATTATTTTCTAGAGCCCATCTTTTGTCACTATCCTGGGCACTTTCCTCCTTTCTCGTCTCAATTGCTTAATTACATCTTTACTGTACCCATCTATACTTGAAATGAACATGTCTTCTATCATTATTACTTTCTTTAAACATGGAGCTGTCTGTTCAAAGTGGGCCTCCCATTGCTCGTCGTTCCATTCGTTTGCTTCATCATCAGTATCCTCGAGTGGGCACATACTTTGTTCATTGGCGATTTGTTCCTCCTCTTTCTGCGTCTCTTTGTCTAATCCTTTTGCTAGGTATTCTCGCCTAAGACCTTCATACGGAGCTATGTAACACCAATGTCCACCCATTCTCTGCCATAGTGCTGGTGTCCCGAATACCGCATTGGTCAAGTGCTTGTGCATCTGGGGTATGGCAATACCTTCTACCCTTTTCTGCACCAGCCTCTCTTCAATGATTTGGTCTACGCTTGACTCCATCCAAACTCCTTCAGCTGCGTAGCCAGGGCCTCCCAAACCCCAGTCATGTTCTTGCGGATGCTCTTGTTGCACAGCCCAATCTTCCTTAGTAGCATAAGCCAACATATTGATTGCTATGGTATCCTTCTTTTCCTTTTTTTCTTGATACTGCTTCAATTTAGAGCCGTTGATCGCTTCTGGTAGGGGTGACCCATCTAAATTCTCAAGCTTTATAGAGCCATTGTCATATACTTCTTGAACTCGGAACGGTCCTAACCAATGAACTTTGAACTTCCCCAGCTTGATTTCGTTGCGGCCGTTATATCTCAAAACTAACTGTCTTGGTCGAAAATTCATTCGCCGGAGATGCTTATCGTGCCAATATTTCCTTCGCCATTGCATGTTCTCCGTCGCCCATTGTGCCATTATCCTTCGCTCATCCAGTTTATTAAGTTGGTATAGTTGTTCTTTTAAACTTTCAGTATCACCCAGTCGGTTCTCCACGGCTATCCTTAAGCTGGGTACCATGTACTCCATCGGCATCAGTGCTTACTGACCGTACATTAATTGAAAGGGCGTGTGGCCCGTCATTACCTTGTACGTTGTACAGTATGCCCACAAGATGGCTGGTAATCTCTCTTCCCACTCAGCTTCTTCTACGCCACGACTTGTGAATAACTGATACCAACACTTTATTTGTAGACTCTGCCTGGTCGTTTACTCTTGGGTAGTATGGGTTGATAGGTTGTGAAAGATCCGGAACTCCGTCGTCATCAGTCTAATGACATGATTGACAAAATGCCCGCTACGATCACTCGTGATCTGAATGGGGATGCTGTACCGTGTCACTATTTGCTCATAGATAAATCTTGCCGTACTCTGTGTTGTGTTGTCTGGCAATGCTCTAGCTTCAGGCCACTTTGTTAGATATTCAGTAGCAACTGCAATGTATCGGCACCGACGCAATTGACTTACCTTTAGTGGTCCAATGAAATCCAAGCCCCATCGTTCGAACAACTCTTGTGGTTGTGAGGGATGCAGCGACATGAAGTCCCGCTTCAATGGTTTCTCGACTCTCTAGCAGGTGTCATAGCCTAACACCCACTCCCTGGTATCTGTGTGCATCGTCGGCCGCCATAGGCCTGCTAAGAGAATTTTTCTCGCTGTGGCATCAAGGCCCATATGATCGGCAGCTAGACCCTTGTGTGCATCTTTTAGTATGCTTGGTATCTCTTCTTCTATGACACATCTCTGGAGGATCTGATTGGGGCCCATCATGTAGAGCAAGCCATTGATCAACTGAAATGTCTTACTTTTTAAGACGAGCTTTGTTCTTTCGGCTGGTGGCATTTCTTTCGGAAATGTGGATGTGGACAAATATTCTCCAATCTTTTTGTACCATGAGGGCAACACTGCGATCTGAAATAAGTGTGCATCTGGAAAGTTTTCATTCACCCCTCCCTCGGCAGGTTCGCCCGACCGGATTCTAGACAACTGTGCAACAATCACATGGCTCTTACCCTGTAATGTCCCCTTCCTAGGCAGTACAGTTATGTCTGAGGTTAGCCTATCATTCAGATCCTCGTAGGCTGGCATAAGTGTTTAGAGGATCACCTTAGGCAGTTATCCAACGTTTGGGGAACATCACTCCTGTAGTTGATTCAGGTTTGGGCCTTAGTAGACACTTTTAGAGTGATTTACAAATACTTACTATTTATAGTAAGTCAGGCAGGCAGGGGCTGCTATTTCTGGCAGGGTAGCTGGTTCAACTGGATAGCTCAATTTCGATCCAGTTTGACAGTTTGCTGAGTAGATGAAGAATAATGGAGCATTTAATAATAATTAAATGATTATTATTTTGACTTTATATTATTAAGTCACTTTAATGATATATTAAAGTATTAATTATTAATGGCATATTATAAAGTATTTAATACTTTATAATAAAGAAGAATTATTATCATAATGAGTATTTTATTATTCATTAAAAGGGACGCCATTATTTAATTATATTGCCTAAGTCAAAAAAGAGGCGAATTTATATTATTAAATGCATTTTAATTGATTTTTGAGAAGGGGGTCGAATTCTTGAGAAGGTTATATATTCTACCAAAGGCAAATCGAACTCATATGTTGATTATTCTAATTTGTCATTATTTCTCTCTGAGAGCATCAGGGTTTGAGAAACAAGGGTTTCTGCAGATCAACAGGTTTTGAAGAACGTTCCCTCTTCAGAATCAGGCATATTGAGACTGTGAAATACCAGTTGAAGATTGTCAACAGAGTGGCTTCACACAGGAGTCATATTCGAGCATATTACAGAGTTTATTATTAGTGTATTGGATCGATCTTTCTTTCAGAAGGGGAATATCACTTGGGTAGTGTTTCTTTTGGCACCTAGCACATTCTTCAGGGTTGTACAGATTTCTTAATTCTGGTTGGGCCGTACATTTGCTGCAGCAAAGGCCGTACCTTCTATACTGGATAAGACGCCTTGATTTTTGGTCTTCTGGTTTCTTCAGTGTGGGCACCTAGGTCTCTGGAGTCCTTTGCATCTTATTCGAGGCTAGAGACTTTAGTTCTGAAGCTGGCCGTACATTTCTTCATCATTTTTGGGCGGCTGCAATAACTAGGTTTCCTCATTAAATGTTATTGCTTTTTTATGCACATTGATTAATCCACAGTTGTAATCTTTCAGAAAGATTAATAAATCATCTGGCATCGAGATCTGATCGATATTTTGTAGTTTTTTTAGCATCTGGTATTTTATATTATTTTTCCAAGCATTTCTTGCAAAAATCGCAATTTGTCTTTTATATGCAAAAACCCTCAAAAAAATCAAAAATTGCAAAAACAAACAAAAGCGCATTTACAGTCAGAGATTTTGGGTTGAGAGACACCTGGTCTCCTACATACCAGGTCGTACAATGATAGTAAATGTAAACTCTTGGAGCAATAGTAGCCACCTGCGTACTCGTCCTTGAATGATCAACTTGTTCAGCAAATACATCAAGTCTTGGTGATCCACATAAAAGGTGAACGACGTGGCTAGGAGATAGTGCCTGAACTTCTATACGGAGTAAACCATTCCTAGTGCTTCGCGCTCGGTCGTACTTTAATTCCTTTCAGCTCTTGAAAGTAGCCAACTCGCAAAGAATTTCGGATGGTCCAACCCGTGTGCTCCCACTTGTGCTAGTGTCGCTCCAATGGCAAAATTAGAGGCATCCACATGTACAGGAAACTCCTTATCCTAGTCTGGGTACGCCAGTATAGGTGAACTGATCAATCGGTGCTTTAGTTCGTTAAATGCCTTCTCCTGTTCTTCGGCCCATATGAAGGGTTGTCCGTTCCTCGTCAGTAGGTCGAGAGGGCATGACACTTGCGCAAAAGTTTTGATAAATCTTCGATAGTATCCCACATGCCCGAGGAAGGACTTCACATCGGTGACGTTCTCTGGTGCCTCCATCTGTACAATTACTCTCACCTTATCGGGATCAGTTTTCAATCTAGCCTTACACACAATGTGTCCTAGCAGCTTTGCTTGTGGAACCATAAATCTGCATTTCTTGGGGTTCAATGCAAGACGGGCTGCTCTACATCTCTCCATGCACTCGCCTAAAGCCTTCAGATGCTTTTCTTTATCACTGTATATTGACCAGTCGCCGAGGAAAGCTTTAAAATTACCTACAGACATTCTGTCAAAAATGTGGAGTATTATCCTTTGGAATGTGGCTGGCGCGTTGCACAACCTGAACGACATCTGGTTGTACGCGTACACCCCGTCCTCAACCACGAACGTAGTCTTCAACTTATCTTCCTCCGCGATACTGATTTGGTTGTAGCCCGAAAAGCCATCCAAGAATGTGTACATTTCATGTCCGACAACTTCTTCGAGGATTGTGTCGGTGAAGGGGATAGGAAACGGGTCTTTGATGGTCACTGCATTCAAACTCCGAAAGTCGACACATATTCTAATCTGCTCTTGTTTCTTTCTTCAACGATATGACAATCGGTGACACCCACTCGCTGACCTCCACTTTGAAAATGATGCCCGCTTCCAACATCTTCTCAATCTCCTCTTGCACTTTGGCGGCATAATTTTTATTCATCCTGTAAGGTCTCTTCCGTACGGGTTGGGTTCCTGGTACGAGAGGGATCTTGTGTACGCATAGCTTCGGTGGTACGCCTTTTAGATCTTTATACGTCCAGGCAAAGGCATCTTTATACTCCATGAAGATTTTGAATGCTGCCGCCTTCAGTATGGGGTCCCAATCAGCACCCACAAGAATCTCCTTAGGTTTTTTTGGTTCCCCAAGGTTTACCTTCTTCAGGGTTGGCTCCTCGTACTTGATGAGTTTATCCCATTCAAACTTGTGTGCTGGCGTCTCGTCCAATTCTGCCGTACCTTCCTTATACTTGTTGTACTCTGGAGGAAATGTTTCATTGGTCGAGCCTTCGTCTTCTTCCGCTTCCCCTTCTCTAATTTGTAGCATGTTGCAATCAGAGTGGAAGACTTCATAATCTTCCATCTGCTAGTGAAATAACCCGTTCAGCGAACTGGTCTCATCCTCTGAGCAACTCCCAATCTCCAGTACTCCTTCCTCATTCGGCTCCATTAGCTTTCTTTCTTCATCAACATCTGATTCTCCTCCTGATTCGGATCCCGAAGACGTCAGATCTTCACTGACTGCCTGCTTCTTTAGATCAATAGTATACTTCCTCCCCTGACTCTCGATCGAGAGCGTATTCCTCTTCCAGTTGTGGTTTGCCTTGGCAGCAATCAACCGTCCTCCTCCCAATAGTGCATCGTACGCCTTTTTCTCCAGTGGGATGACGACGAAATTTAGCAAAAACTGTTGCGTCTCGATCAAGACTTTTTGTGCCATTAGTGTACCAAGGGGTTTCATGCCATGCTGGTCTGCTCCTATGAGGTGGAATGTCGGGGGCCATAGGGTTGGCTTACCCAAACACTTCCATGTTCGCTTTAGCAGTACGTTCACTCTCGAGCCTCCGTCGACGATGGTGTTAGATAATTTCATTCCCAAAATTTCCATCTCGACGACGACCAGCTTCCTCTCGACACTTACTGTGAGTAACATTGGATCCGTGGCCTCCCCTGTCGGTTCTCTCGTACTTTCTATCGTACCCTTCTGAATATTGTCTTCAATGACGTTTGTGAGTGCTACCCTCAGTTGGGGCATCGTCTGTAGAAGGTCGGCTACCTTGATTGGTACGGTTGTGTGAAGCACCTGCCGTTCTATGTTCTTCTCGGACTCCGGCTGCAACAACATACTAGTAGGTTTAGAATTTCTCCATTCATTCACCATTGCCTCTTCTACTTTTGTCCTGTCTTCTCAGAGTCTTTCTTTCTTCATACGAGGGTCCAGATAATTGGCCTTCTTCGACTGCGCCCTCGTAATTGCCGAGACTTCTTCGTTGGCTATCTCCAACATGTTATACCTTTCTACTTTGGATAGTCAGTGTCTTCATGATCACCCGAACCACAACATTTGCATAGCTTTCCCCTGGTGCCTTTGCCATTCTGTGAATCCCTCGCAAAGTGACCCCATTCATTACACTTTCGGCATTGGATTATGGGCCTACCTTTGTTGTCGTACTGAATTTTGCTTCTTGGCGTATTATTTCTCCAATTGTTACGGTAGCCTCCAAGGGATGCGTTGTTGCTCTAGGGTTTTGGCGGTGTGGTCAAAGGGGTTGACTGTTCTCCTTGTGTGAAGAACACTTTCGAACTCCTTGTTTTTAAGTTGTACAGGCACTCCTTGACGGAGTGTCCCATAACTTGGCAGATGTCACAGAATAATTTTTTCGGGCAGTTCGCCTTTGTATGACCTTCCGTCTTGCATTCGGTACACCACAATTCATTCACCTCCGTGGAACCTTCCGTGTCGGCTTTCAGTTCTTTCATCATCCGCATCATGTCCTGACAAAGAGTTTGTATAGTTGTTGATTCGTCTTCACTTTCCTTTGAACTCTCTTCGTCATCTTTCTTCTTCCGCTTTGAGGATGTCTTGTTCTCACTTTCAATGTCTATCGCACGTTTAGATGCTTCAGTGTACGAGGATGGCGGTACCACTTTCATTTTTCTCCAAAGTGAGGGAATCAATCCTTCAATAAACCATCTCTTCTTCAGGCCATCCGCTGGCTGTGCCTCCAACTTTCCTGTCAAATCTTTTAATTTCCGATTGTAGGTCCGCACGCTCTCGTGCTTTGCTTGTTTAGTATTGTATATTTCTGTGACAATCTCGCTATCGTCTAGTAGGAGTTTGAACTCCTCCTTGAAAGCTTGCTTCAATGACCTCCATGTAGCATTCTGTGCCTGATCCAATTTAGAGTACCAATCAATGGCACTATCTTTGAGTGTCGCTGGGAATGCTTTTAGCCACTGGTCCAGATCATCCTGTCCGCTGGCTATCCAGATAGTTTCACATGTCTTACAGTGTCTTATTGGATGTTCTGACCCATTCCCCATAAACTTCGGCAGCTTTTGCAGCTCCGGAGTAGCCATCTTTCTCCACTGTCCTCCTTGTGTGTTGGGCCCGATTAGACTAGTTTCCCCGGTATGTTTCGGTGCGTCACTTGCACTCTTGGCCACATACAAGTCACTCCCACATCTTCCATCAGCGTCCTCGACACCGTGAGTCTCCTGGGGTTCCCTCCAGTACTCTCTCCGCTTGGGGTACTGAGATCAGATCTTGGACTTGTCAGCCGTTCGTCGTTGTCTGAGAGGGAGAACTCCGGAAAACGTCTGATGCTACTACTTAATTCATCTTCGTTCTCATAAGGATCATATCTTCCTACGCACAGGGTGCCGAAGGGTTCTTCGTCCCTTCCTTCCGTCAAACTTTGGTGCGCTCGTCCAATGGATGTGTCTATTCTTGTGAGATTTTCATATGTTCTTTTAATACTCTGATTTATTTCAATTAAATCCTCATCCAATTCCTTACTGGCTTGCTTCAGTCTTCTTCGCTAGTTTTCTTGTTCTTGCAGCTTGAGTGACCGCCAAACCTTTTCCTCCTGAGTCTCGTGCCCGTCAGGTACTCGATTCTTGTCTTTGTGCGGTCGTACGGGCATTTAAAACTTGTTCAGGCGATCATTGTTGACTACCGGATGTACGTCTCCGGCTAGTGTCTCGTTCCTCTTCTTCTCGTTCGGTTCTCTCTTCGTAGTGCTGCAATATTTGCTGCCTTCGACGTTCTCGATTCTCTTCCTATCGAAGGTCTTGTATGATGATGAAGTGATGGGTCAGCAATCTGGGCATGCGATTTAGAAGGTTATCCACCTCGTCATTCACTTCCAGCCTATGCCAGATAACTTCTTTAGGGATTTCCCTCCTGCGGGATTCCCTTCGTACGTGATCTCGTAAAGATATCTTCCACAGATTGACAAGATCTTCAGTCAATAGGTCTTCCTCATTAGCATCTACAGGCTCTTTCGCCGGTTGACCCATTACGCTGCCATGACGAGTGATTCCCTAGTCCACTCAGGCAACGACGCTAAATGTTTTCCCTACGGAATGTAATTCAAGTACTACGTACTACTGAGCAAACTAAATCATGTGCAAAACATGGAACAAAACAATAGAGTAGAAATATATCATGTTTGAACTTCAGATGCTTTATTCATTATCAGAAATATCACCATGTACAATCATAGAAGTATCAATAATGCTATCAACCATGACTATCCACACATAACCATCCCCCGACTATAGCAAACTGAGTACATATAACATTCGGGGGTACTTAAGTAACCAACCGACACGACGTTTCATAACAACGGTTATGATTAATCAGGATTTGATTACCCGAAAGTACATGACATGTATTATTCCCACTAACTATAGTTTTATTAGCAATTGGCCGACTATGACCAAGGCCGACTACAAAAAGGTAAAGATATACTACTTACACTCTCCGATTCCGAGTATGTAAGCTATGCCAACTACCATGAAAATTGTTCATGAAGATGTTTCTCTCTATCTCTACACATTTTAGTAGCCATGTTATATTTTAATGACTAAACATCTTTGTCCTATCAAATTTCGGGACAAGCTTGGTGTTGTTTCTAGTTTAGTTATTAAGTGGAGTATTATGATAGTATTAGTTATTGTTGTAATAAGTAGTATCTCTAGGTATAATTGTGTAGCCACTATTTCTCTTATTTTCATTTCTTTAGTTTTACAAACATACCTCACCTTGATGGTGTCTTTGATCCTTGTTAGTTGTTGTGAAGATAGGATATGGTAGTTAGACAAAGACTAGTTGCAAGAGTGATGTATGTTTGAAGTATATATTGCTAGCTAGTTTCTTCCTAATGTATATGCCATGGTTGTACAAAGGTATGCAAAATGGAAGAGGTGTTTACTCTTTGTAATTTGATTATTGTATGGGCATTAAACATTGTTTTAATTTCGAGATAAGGAATCTTATTGTGAGGAGGTGACTTAAACCCACTAATTAATCAACTAGTTTACCTAAGAAGATTTTGTTTTTGTTATTTTCATTGTCTCAAGAGAAGTCTAATTAGACTATTACATAGTTTGAAATGTGGCCTAGTTTTAAAATATCTCATGATTCTAGAGATGGATCACCTTGAGATATTTGCCTAGGTGTGGTTGCTTGCCCTAGTTTGAAATGAACTCACATGTAATGTTGAGAATCCTTGTTTGCGATGGATTAAACTTTGTTGAGTTTTGAGGTGAGGTTATATTTTATTTTGGTGTACAAATGATAAATTTAGTCATATTCCAAAAATATAGTTGCCCTATCTCAATGATTAAAGGGGTGTATTTCTTTTGTTATGTTTTGGTGATGGTCTCTTGTGGCATAGACCCAATGGTTTTGACTATTTACCTAGGTTTTGTATGTACAAAGACTAATCAAGTTCAATAGTATTGTTGTGTTTTGTCATATTGAATAATAGGGGACATATGTTATGTATAAACCTTTGCATCGCACAAAAGGCATAAAACCAAGATAGTTTGAATGGGGAAAAGCTTAAACAAGTCAATATATGGTCCATAGTGGCTTTTGGAGATTTTACCACACAGTGTAATTTCCTCTATTTTATGGTCTTTCTAATATTTGTGGGAATTTCAACATTCTTAGAGAATGCTTACTTTTCGTACACTTTGGGATGTGTGAAAGAGTAATTAAATAAATAACTTAAATTGTCTTAAGCATAGTTTTAGGACTTGGACTTGGACTCGACTCAACAACCCAAAAGTTTGATATGGACTCGGGACTCGTCATAGACTTGGCAAAAAACTCGGCATGGACTAGGGAAAAAAAAACACTCATAATTACACAAGAAAAAAGAAATAAATGCATTTAGAGAACATAAAAGTCTAATTTGACTATCAATTTGTCATAATTCAAACATTACACATGTCATATGATCCTCAAACTCTAAAAAATTGAAATTTCAGCCACTATGTCTGTTTTGTTCAGGTGCCAGAAGAGTCTAAGCTCAAGACTCGAGAATTCGAGCCTAAGACTTGAAAGTCTTGGAGCAAGACTTGGCCGAGTACTTTGCATGACTCGGCCATACTCGGCTCGGGATTCTGGTTGACTCGGCTCAGCTAGCTCAGAAACTCGAGAGTCCTCAAACTATGGTCTGTAAGTAACTTTATATTATTTTTCTAAAGGTAATTTATGTTTATTTATTAATTTTAAAGAGGGGTGCCCAATGTCATAAGTGCTTTTAAAAGAGGGCCAAATTGAAAATACTAGGCATGGGGTAGAAAGTGATGATTTAAAAGCTTGTATCAAATGAAATATTAAAAGTGGTTTAGAAAATAAGGATTAAAAGTATTATCAAATCGAAAGAGTTCGAAAAGGCACTTTATTTTTTATTATCGAGGGTAAAAGCGAAATTGTTTTAGCTGCCCCAAAAGTGTCCATAAAAGGAGTTTTTGAGACAAGGGCATTCTTGGCATTTGATATTTTTTGTTGAAACCCCAGTTGTGGAGTTGAGCGTATTTCTACCACGTTATTACAAAAACCCTAAGGTGAAGATTGGTTTGGGGAGTGAAAGGTCTTCCCTGGCCAATACAGCGTGATTCAGTTAGGGTCACGACTTGTGCTAAAAGGATTAATTCTCAAAATTTGTGGGAATTAAGCAATATCTTACTAGTTTTGCATACAATTTTGGATATTTCAAGGCAGAGTAAGGGTTTGACTGGGTGGAGCAGTTCTAGCAGTATTTTGGTGACTGGTTTAATGTCTTTCCACCTTGCTATGAGGTGCAATCATCCATGAAAACAGTTGGTGAATGTGGGAAGATGGTGCTAGGGTTCTGGGAAGATTCTTGGATCTGTTTCCTCAAACTGATAAGGTAGACCTGTAGCAACAACTTCTGATTATTTGTATCAGCAGAGTAGTATAACAGCAGTTCATATTTTTTGTGAAGACTTTATGACATCTGTACATGGTCAGTATTTGCATTGTTTACACTCTAGTTTAATAGCTGAAAATTAATTGCTGTTAACTTGTTTCCAACTGTTAATATGAGATTCAGAGCAATTTCACTTGATCACAATTCTTGTTTGGGTGCTGTTATAAATTTCATTTATCAAAAAATATCATTTATGCAAGTTCTATACCACATTAGTGCTTCCAATTTGAACATGTTAATCAGATATTCAAGACCACATGAGTTATAAAGTACAGTGATTTTGCAATATTGCACAATGTTCACTTTCCTACCAACTGTTTGACAAAATGCCTATGAGCCAAAAAGGTGATTTTGAATGTTTAAATCAGACTTCAGCTCAGTCATCTTTATTCAAGCAAGTCAACAATCTTGTTAGCAGCAGTTTGAGGCATTCCAGGTCTGAACAATAATCCACTCTATTATATATAAATTCGTGATTTTGTACAGCGAATTGAGTTTTATCAGCATTGGGAACTATGTGTAAATTATCTAGAAATCAATGAGATCAGCCTTTCCATGTTATTCTTGAAAACTGAGTGATCATTCAAGTGTGAAATTGGTGCATGGCAACTGTTTATCATAATGCCTACGAGATTAGTTGGTAGTTACAGCTGTTCATAATCAGTAAATTTATAAATTCTAATGCTCCACCAAGTGTTTGATGAAATGTTTGTTGGTTGAAATTGAAAACAATTGCAATTTTGTTGAAATTCCTTGGTAGGGACAATACACAGTTTTGTTGGTATTGTCAAAGAGCCATTATTGTCGATAACTACTAATGGTTTTATACAAGTAACTTGATACTGACTAATTAAAACACATGATGCCATGGGTTGGGTGGAGGGGAATATAGGTTGCGTGGTTGTCATAGATATGGACCCAAATACACAAGTTGTGAAGGGGTGAGAGGTTACAAATGTATTGGAAAATCTTCAAGCTCAAAAAATCTTGACACTAGATGAACTCTGTAAACATGGTTGTGTGTGGATAGGCCTAGATGATTCCCCACGTCATGACGAGTAATTTGCAAATCTATATAATTGTCTTCAAATGCTTGAAGAGTAAAAGCAATGAAACTTCTTCGTAGTGGCAATGCTGCTATTAAATACGTACATAGGCATGAGAATGAGGACCAGTTAATACATCAAGCATAGGCTAATTAGATGGGACTCAAGATACTCTCTTGTTTGAAGTCAAGACATGTATAAATTTGGTCCATAGGCTATAGAGTCCCAGTCTTCAAAGTTACCATTAGATTATTAGAAAACCTATTTAATGATCTCAAAAAACTTCAGTTTAGGTCGAAAGATATTCCTTAGGTATGAGGGTCTACTAGTTGGAATATTTTGTTGTGTTGTAAATCTTGAATGCCTATCAAGCCAAATGTGTCTATGGTGATGCTATGAATCTTCAAGGCATATTATGAAAATATTGTAACCATAATATACTTCTAGAGAGGAGATTATCTAATATGTAAGAGAATTAATAAAGAAAATATGTTTATGAAAATGTTAAGTGAGCAAAGGAACCAACTCTTTAGTGCAATTCAATATATCTACCAATTTATTAGAATGTTTATTGAAAATGAATAAGAGGAAATTGAGGCATGCTTGTATATTCACAATAAAATCCTTTGAGAAGTACAGTGTAGTTCTCTAATGCTCTGCAATTTGTACACATGAGGATGTTTTGGACCTTCACAGAACACAGCACTTCTAGATGACTCGTAGATAGGTTAGGT
Source organism: Sequoia sempervirens (assembly GCA_007258455.2). Lineage (NCBI taxonomy): Eukaryota > Viridiplantae > Streptophyta > Pinopsida > Cupressales > Cupressaceae > Sequoia > Sequoia sempervirens. Next base: position 29,660 of record VDFB02380775.1, read on the forward strand.
TGATTCATCAAGGATAGTGAGAAGGAACACAATATTTGCTTATGTTTCAATAGTATATGATATCATAAATCTTGCAATAATAACTGATTTAAGAGTTGAGCAATCAGACTTGGAATAAAATGCTATTTAGGATGTTGTGCTCTTCAAAAAGCCTTTACTGAATTCATGATGCTTGTCAATCAAATTTTTCGAAGTCGGTTGAGCCCTAAATCAATCAATGGCTTTAAGTTGCTTGTATCAATCAAATAACTTAAAGTTGGGTGAGCACCACTGAAATCAAGCAACAAACAATCTTGAAGTTTGTCAAGTGCTCTCTTCTTGTTTTCTTGTCATTGAACTAGTCCCTAAGGCCCTCATCATTAAATTAATCAATGAAGAATCTTGAAGTTTGTTAAGTGCTCTCATCTTGTCTTATTGTCTTTGGACTAGTGCCTAAAGGCCATCTTTCTTTCCTTTGGCTTATTATGAGTTGATATTAACGAACAATATGTATGATGGGAACCCTTGGCTTGCTTCATTCACATGAGGGAATGATTGACCTGTTGGTTGAGCTGTCCTCTTTTGTTGTTCAAGGTCTTATTGCTGTTCCCTTACTCTGTTGTGGAAGTTGCCAAAGGTCCTTGACCCAACTAGTTAAATATATAAATTAAATTCATTTGGATAGAGCATAAATTCCCCAAAGGCCCTGATCATTCTGTCAAATGGTCTGGTGTAATCCGTAATGGTTATCTTTTGGTTACCCTACCCCTTGCATATGGAAAGCTCATTTGCAGACTAGATCATATCTTGATCCTTGTACTTTTCATATGATAGTCAAAGATATCAAAATATTCTTGTGTGGACTATAGATAGATATAATTAAAGTTAAGCTGATGTTGGCCTGTCAGTTTATGCCTGGTTAAGGTTCAAATTTTGCATGTTGTGCATTGTCTGCTACATACTGATGATAATATTTACCTCTCTCTCTCTCTCTCTCTGTTTGGTTTCTTACACATGCCAATGTATGCAACCTAGTGCCAGTTTATTTGTATACAGTATCATGATTATGTATTGATTTTTGTTTGCCCATAGATTTGGTCTGTGATCAGTAGTATGCTTTAGAGGCATTATATTTGGATTCCATTAACTGTAAAATAAGTGTTGAAGATATTTGAAGATTCAGCTTTTCTGATTTTGTTTCTTCAGAGCTATTGCGTCCTGAGTAGTCTGCTGTAAATGTGGCCTTATTAAGAATTCTTGTAAGCTTTTTTTGATAGGTTATAGAAAAAGAAGCACTTGAATTGAAGGACAAGTTTGGAACACCCAGAAGATCAGTATTAGAGGAGGGAGCAAGCGCAGGACTAGAAGAAATTGATGTAATTCCAAATGAGGAAGTGCTTTTGGTATGTAAACATGTTGCAGATTCAACTTTCACACCGTGGCAGCACTTGTCAGAGCTTTGTTAGAACACTCATTTGTATGATAGTGAAAATTAGTAAAGCTTTGTTTTCTTATCACAGAAGTGTAATGTTTTCTGAATCTATATATTTTAAGGCCCTCAGCAAGAAGGGATATGTAAAGCGCATGAAGCCTGATACATTCAACCTACAAAATCGTGGAACTGTTGGAAAATCATTAGGGAAATTGAGGCAAGATGATTCTATGTCAGAATTTGTCATTTGCCGTGCCCATGATCATATACTGTATTTTAGGTACGATTTTGGATTTCAATATTTGCCTTATTTGGGATTCTCTTTAGGTAATTGATAGTATTTCAGTTCTTTCTTACTAAGATTTCTATCATTTTGGTGGATTGTGCATTTTAGGCTTATTGTTAATGTGCCCTGTCACCTATTATTTGAATTATCTAAACACAATCAAAATCTATCTTTTGTTTTATGCATGGATGGGTCTTTTCCTGTTTTGCTTCCAAATATTCAACAAAAAGGTCCAAGATTTTTATTTATGTCTACATTTAAGGATACACATTTAGGAGTTTCTTTTCAAAGTTGCAGTCGAGAGACACTTGGATAACATTAGAAATTTAGGCTAATGAACTTTATTTCTTAATGCAAATATGTTTTTTGTAACATAAATGTGTTGTGATGAAGAAATTTAATGTTTTTCTCTTTCTTACGTTGTATTAGAAAGTAGGTTAGGCATATAGGGGTATATGAAAGGGTTGAGTCATTTGCTCTTAGAGTAAAAAATTAAAAGATGCATTCACTAAATCTCAAAACTTAAGGAAGATTGAACCATTTTCTGTAATAAGCATTGGGCTTAGTAAGACATTCTTTTTTGAATTAAAGATAATTGCAATTTGATTGGATCTTCTCTTCTTGGGCAACATGCTTATAATATGGAGTGACACCATTTAATAAGTAGAAAAATATCAGGTCAATAACAACGATTATGCCCAACATGTTTGGTATAGAAATATTGCAGTTTGTGAAATTTGGGTTTGTCATGTTGGACAAATGCATACTTTGGGTTCAAATGATATTGCATCGAATGATAGTACATGGATACTTGAACTTCAATGGAAGTTATGGCTCACGGGATTGGTTTTCATCAAAACTTATGCAAAGATCATCTTTTAATGTTTTTAAGTGAATTCAGTGAAAATATTTGGTGTGTTACAGTTTTCCATTCCTTCCATTCACTTGTGTTATTTTTAGGGCTAAAATATCTTTCCCGTGAACGACAGATCTACATTCTTCTAGGTTCTAGGAATGTTTGAGTGTCCAACACCTTAATTGACACATCTTGAACAAATTACAAAAGCCTATTCACCTGCCCATAGATGCAAATATCTTTCCTGGGAATTTCTCATGAAACCGAAAGATAAAAATATTTTTACTTTTTTGGAATAAGCTGGAAAATATCACAATCGAAAAAAAAACAGGAAAAAGAAGGAAAAATGGAAAAATAGCTCATGTTTAAGTCATTCTAATCACATAGAGAGTGACAGAGTAAAAGCAAATGGGAGTGTAGATGCGACATTCCAAAGTCCCTAGGCTTGTGTAGTGTCCCCTTTTCGCATGTAAGCGAATTTGTGGCTATACGCTTATTTGCCATCTTTCCCATAAGCTAATTGACATCAAGAAAGGGAAAAAATAAATTAAATAATTAAGTTGTCAAAAGTAATATTTCTAATATTTTAAAATTGACAACTTATTTAATTATTTAGAAAGTTAAAGTGACCTTAAGTTGTGCAAAAAGGTGGCGTTAGACTCAAGAGGGGAAAAGGTGGTCATTTTGCAAACTTGAAATTGATTTTAAAAAATTAAAGTGAATATGGAACCAAAAAGAGAAGTTATTATTTTATTCATGAGGAAACTTTTAAAATGAGGAGTTGTGAAGAGAAAAGAGTTCCCATTTTTCATTCCTAGTGTTGTTTCAAGGAGATTTGAGAGTTATTATTTTTTGAGGATGAAAACCCTCCAGAAATACCAGTTTTGAGGATGAAAACCCTCCTAGCTAGACTTGGTGATTTCATTCATGTCATTGTTGTGCTTGCAAGTGAAGTCTTTCAATGTGTTGATCTGAGAATGGATGTTTTTGATTTTCTTTGATAAGCCCTTTTTGGTTTGATAATGTTGTGTGTTCAGAGTATTCAGTTTTGAAGAATTTTTGGAGTGTTGAAGGAGGCTCTACCGGCCATGCTAGTCGTACCACTTCACTTGTGTAGGTTGTACTTAATGTGTAACCTTGAGTTTCCAAACATCTTTATCCATATCAGTTTTGACATGATGTTATGATTATATTTCTCAGTTTTTATACACTTTGGGGGAATGATCAATTGTTGAAGGTCATACCAAACCCTTGCTCGGTTGTACCTGTACTTGTAGGAAGTGTGAATGATCAAATGAAATGCTGCCTTTGCCTTTAGTCATTGATGTTTTTGGGGGCACTAAGTGTTGAATATTTTGTCATTGATGTCAAAAAGTAAATTTATGGGTGATGGTGCTACTTACCATTTTGAAATGCAAATGAAATTCATATAAACTCAGCCTATAGTTTTCAACGACTGTTTTGTTAAGATAATGTGTCAAGTGATTTTAGTGAGCGATGGGCGGCTTGGTGCATTAGTTTCACTGACACGATTCTTTGTAACGCCTTTCAAACTTTGGGTGATGGCTTTAATTTCTTCTGATAAATTCATTTCTGACCTTTTCCATTTTCTTCGACGGCTTCAGTTTTTTATGGTGTATGAGGTGGCTTCATCTTGATTGGGAAATGAATTTATTTGTTTTGACCCATCCATTTTGGGTGACGACTTTCATAATCATAGATGTCTTTATTTCTGGCCGACGGCTCCTTCATGACTGATGACTCCTTCATTAGCAGCAGGACTTCGTGGCATGGAAAATTCAACGAACATTTATTCTTGGCATACTATGAAGTCGTGAAGATTGTATTTTTGGCACGAGTTGCATAATGCGGCAGTCATGAACTTTTACACGCCATTATCACATTCATTATTGGATGAGCAGTATGTGCGCTGAAAGTATCCCTTTATAGCATTTTATATCAAGAAATTCTTATTTGTGGTGGTAATTGTGGAAAACGTGGTTATTCTTCGAGTGTTATTGCTACCACTTGTAATGTCCCCAATTTTGCGAGCATCAAAGTTTAGTGGTTTTAGCCTATTCCTGGCCCTCGTAGGCTAATATGTCTAGTTAGAGGGTCTCTTTTGGCGGTGATCAGAGGAATCTCTCCTTCAGCATCTCGTGTGGGTTCAAGTAGCCTTCAGTTGATTCAGTTTCATATACTTACTATTTATAGTAAGTCAGCCGGCAAGCAATTCTATTTATAGTAGGGCACCTAAAGTTCACATGTTGGCAGTGTTGATTCCCAAATTCAATTGAGTTGGTGAAATAAGGAGTTTTGCCTAAGTTAAAGGTGACTTTAATAATAATTAATATTTTAATATTATATTATAACATTATATTTGCACTTTGTCTTTAGGGTCCATTCATCATTAAAAAGGGGGCCATTTTAATTAATTACTTGGGCGCCAATTTCAAGGACATATTTTAATATTCCAAAGTGCAAACATTATATTATTTTAAAATGATTTAAAAGGCAAATTGGAGGGGATTGGCCTATTATCTTTTATCCCACATTGGTGAGAAAAGTGTATGAGCTCCTCCAGAAAAAGTATAAAAGAATCTTAAGGGGCTCATTTGGAGATATTCAGAATTGATTATTTGATATTTTTTTGATAATGTCTCATTGGCATTTGGGGAAGGGAGCCCAAGGGTTTCTGCCAGCGTCTCGGCGTTGTGGAATATCAGCTAAAGGTGCTCACTGTTGGCTTCATCCAGAAGTCAAGTCTATGCTTCATCAGATTTATTGCTTTAGATCTACAGGAGATTGTATTTCCGGGTATGCACATATTTGTAAAAGCTTTGAAAGAAAATCAATAAATTAATTGCATTGCTGCAGTAGGGTTTATGTTTACATTTCTTGTATTTGATTTCTTGACTGGCAATCTATAAGAAAATACGAAAAAATTACAAACCCTTATCGTTTAGCATAAAAACAGAAGTAGAGACAGGCATGTCTCTTACACCACTCTTGGCATGGGCTGTTGTGTAGAAGTTCCGATGATTGTATAAATCCTTTGTTGAATTCATGTTTGTTAGGTTTGCATTCATTTGTGCAGGAGTCATGTGATATGGGAGACATGAGCATTCAAAAATATACTACCGCTATCTTTCATAGTATGTGTCGGGCTGTGTAGTGCGTGGGCTGCATAATGGTTAACCTGTGAGTTTATACTAGTTGCAGGTAATGGAAGTTGTTAGCTGCATGAGTTTCCTTGGCTAAGGACGTGGTTTTCAATGCATCACTTCTACTTGTCTTTGACATGGGCTGCATATTGAGAGGGCTGAGTGAAGTGGCGTGGGCTGTGTTCGTGGATGAAGTTGTGTGCTGCGTGAGTTATTTTAGTTGAGGACGTAGCCTTTCAAATGAATCACTCCATTTAACTTTGGCTTGGGATGTAAGTAGTGAAGCCGCGGAAGTTCTTTCTTGGCGTATATGTGAAGTCAACATAGTTGAAAAGAGTTTGAAATGTTGAGGATGTCTTTTCAAATGTAATCGCTATCATTTGGGTTGTATAGTGTATGTGAGCTGCATGAATTAATTTGAGCCTCTGTGTGGTTATTCAAGAGTTGCAAATGTGTTTGTTGTTGGTGATGCATTTCGAAGGATATGAAAGTGTCTAGGTATGCTGTTGTAGAATTTGAAGGATATTGCAGACCTTGCATTTGTTAATGTTCAGAAAAATTAGGGGTATTTTGTGTTAAGATTTAGCAGAGTTATTCCTTCATGTTGCTTTAGACGTAAGGTTGAAGATTTCTAAGTGTTGTGGTTATGCGATTTGATGGCATTGACTGAAAAATATGAGGATTAGTGTGGGTTATTTTATGCTCCAACTAAGTGATTACATTTACAATTTTTACATTCTTCTTTAGTGGAATTGAGTGAGTGGAGTGTTGTATAAGTGTTATATTCGTTCTTGCATTGACGTGTGGATGGATTTGAATTGGAGAAGTCTTTAATTCTGTTTTGAGTATCAAAAAGTTATGAAGAATGTTAAATGACAGTGAAAGGATCGAGTTGATGTGTAGATTGCACTTGAAGTCAGAGTTGCAATGTTGTGATATTCCTCGATGAGTTGGTACTTTAGATGTTGGAAGTTGGTGCTTCTAGTGACTTGGTGCTCACTTTTGTAATCTGGAGATTGTAGTCTCCGGTTGGTGCCCATTTGAAGTTAATAAAAGAAATATTTTGATGGTTTTTACATGAAAGGGCTTTCCACGTGATATTGGTGTTCATCTTGTCATGAGATATTAGCAGAAAACCAGGTTCAGGTCCAAAACCAAAGTGCCCATAAATTGATGAAAATCACACCAAAACCTTCATTAAATCACACCAAAGTAAGAGCAAGCAAACACACTAAAAACTCCTCAAAATATTTGGAAAAACTTTATTTTCAAACACCAAAAATCGAACTCTATGAAGCTCTATATAATCCTTGTAGAATCACTCACAATGACTAGGGTGGATATTTCACCACGAAATGTAAGAATCCAGGTGATTCTCAACCCCGAAACCCTAATTGAAATGCTGATTTTTGATAGTTTTGTGTGTTTTGTATTTTTTTGAGGGTTTTGATAAATAACATGAAAGCTGCGATTTGCTTAATAAATGCTTAAAAATTCATTAAAAATCCTAAGGCAATGAAAATGCTTGGAAAATGCTCAGAACAAAGGCGCATCACTTTATTGAGTTTCCAGAGCTTTTACAATATCAAAAATTGAACATATGAATAAAATACAAATTTATTTCAAAGGAACCTGATTTCTCTTGCAGGCGCCAGAATACAGAATAGAGTGGTACGGCTGAATGAATAAATGAATCTCTAGACCCTGAAAGCGTTGTAGAAACTCCAAATAGCCTAGGCGCACTGGATCCCTCTGCCAGAGACTGAAAGATGAAGGTGTATCTTCCTGGAAAGAGAAGTACGGCCTTGCTGGTACAACAGTACGGCCTGTACAGCAGCAGCAATAAATATAGTACGGCCTTTGAAATAAGTGCCAGATCTCCGATGAATGAACTCTGGAATAGTCGCCCCTGTTTACTGATGAATAAACTCTGTAAAACCCTGTCTGAATCGATCAATGAATCCAACTGCAACTTCTGAGTGAAGCTACCAAGTAGACAATCTTCAACTGGTATTGCACAGTCTCAGTATGCCAGATTCTGAAGAGGTATCGTTCTCCAAAATCGTTTGTCTGTTGAAACCCTAGGTTTTGCAAACTTCAATGCTCAGAGCAAATAGAAGACAAATTGAATAATCAAATCATAAGAGTTCGATTTGTCTCTTTCCTGTGAATATATAGCTTCCTTGAAAATTCGACCCAATGACTCTTTTTAATAATCATTTAATTAAATGATTAAATTCGCCCTTTAGACTTAGGAGAAATAATAATTAATTGGCGTCTCATTAATGAATAATAATAATTATTCATTATATCAAATATCATCACTTTATTATAAAGTATAATACGCCCTTTTAATTAAATACTTAAATAATTAATAAAGTGACTTTAATATAAAGTCAAAAATATTAATTATTCATTAAACCATTAAATACTCCATTATTCCTCCATCTGACCAACAAACTGATGAACTGGGTCGACTCTGAGCCAAACAGCTGATCCAGGTGCCCTGCCCAAAATAGCAGCTTCCGCCTGTTCGACTTTCTAAAAATAGAAAGTCTCGAAAACTCTAAAGGATTCGAGGCCCCTTAAAAAAACAACTGCAATGGCTCACCGAATGCTCACTGATTCTCACATCACATCCCTAGGGATCAAAATAATAGGCTAACCACATATTACGGATGGGATGGGGACATCACATGAAATCAGCCCATACGAAGAGGGTTTCCGTCCTCATTTCGCAACCCAAGCAATTTGGAAGAAATCCAACAACATTCTATTATGTTGCCAAAGTGTAGATGTCCAAATGAGAGCCAAGATAAGAATATAAAGAAGCTAGGGCCACTGGACTTCAAAAGCTTCTCAAATTCTTCCTAGAAACCAACGCCCTTCTTGAGTCTTCTGAAAAAATTAAAACATTTTAATTTATTTTTCCCATAGGCGTCCACACAAGGGGAGATATAATATTAATAAATCTTTAAAAACAACTTTAAGTTGTTTGTCTAGGCTCAAGGTACAATTTAATGACCACTCACCCCCTTTCACTTAAGTTTATAAAATTATTTATTTAACAACTTAAGTGACTGAATAAAAACAATTATTAAATACTTCAACCTTAGGCTCTCCAGACCATATGAGAAATAATATTGCTGTGCACATAAAGGCCTCAGACCAACTCCCCAAGAATGACTTACTATAAATAGCATTGCTAAAAATAGTAAGTGCTCACCATACGCTAATCAGAGCAAAACTGAGGAACAGTGAAGAGTACTGGGACCAACTAAAGATAACAAACATCATAAACTGGCCATTGCTAAAAATAGAATGATGCCAACCACCAGAATTGCCACGATTGCCAGAAATAGTAACTCAGTGTTGAACTGCTATCATAAATAACACTTACCAAAAATAGCATATTGCTAAAAATAGTGACTCCAAATGCATTTTGAGCACAAACCGGGCAGCCGTCACAACTTACTAAAAATAGTAAGTCCGAGAAAGGTTGTCGGATGCAGATGCATGTCATACCATTGTGAAATCAATCCTGCATGCAAACTCCTGATTGAAATGCATGTCACTCATTAAATGCATGTCACATCTCTTCGAAACTTTTTGAAAACCCAGAAAGAATCCATAAACTAAATTGCAAAACTCCAACATGCAATCCCCTGAATCCACAAAAGAGACTTCCAAACAGCTGGAAACCCTAATTTTGCATCTGATTAGCCTACGGGCATTTGGGGATAGGCTAACAGTCACTGGAAAGCGTAGTGCTAAAAATGGGGACATTACAGTCCGACCTTCCCAAAATTGCTGGTCCTCAAGCAATGCCACCACAACTCTAGAAAAATTTAAACTGTTCCACACCCAAACAAGTAGGATCCCAAGGTCCCATGTCCATCTCAGGAAGAACCCACCATGTCGATGTTGCACCACTCTGATCACATAAGCGAAACCATTGTGCCAAAATGGCACTGACCTCGCTTGTAACCCCAAAATGTTACCATCCATGAAACTCAAGCTGAAGAAACTGGAAGGACTGAAATCAATACCATGCAACATCTCATGCCCAAAAGACTTTGAGTAATCAATATCAACAATGCGACGGTCTATCATTAACCTGGGCAATAGGAAAGATGATTTACTCAACTCAAAATCAAACTCCTCATCACATCTCCATATGGTATCTGATAGAGCCATGACTACATATGTGACTTCTCCAAACCTCCTTGCAAAGAGGAAAACAATCCTTTGCAAGAGCTCAACAAAATCATCCCCATTACTCCATATTTATCTACTATGCCTAGTCTGAATTATTTTGATACAACCATGGAGACTTATAAAAACTCTTATAGTTCCCACTCCAAGACCCTTAGAACGATGAACCAAAGCATGTGGGGGTTCACTGTTGCAGACCAATATTGTGAGAAAACTATCAAAATTTGCATCACAAACCTCCATAAGATGAACTCAGAGAGTAGGAAAGGTTTGTAGAAATAAATAATCACTGCTGTTCAAAGCTGAGGTCAGCGAAATACAATACACTCTACACAGGGGATAATAGCAGTGCCATAAGAATTCCCAAGTATGAACATGTGAAATGAGCATCTTGTTGCACTCAATCATCTCATAAGTGGCTGGAAAACACACCCAAGAAATCTCCAACTGCTATGTTCAACCTATTTGACAAGAATTGATGAACAAGCTCTCTTGAACGAGAGTAACTCCCCACGTAAGGTGGCTGGTCTATCACCAATCAGCAAGTCCGTGTCTCAAAATCTTCCCCTGTCTAAGCCAAGGATCATTCCCAAGAGTAACCATCCGTTCATCTCTCCAATCCACACTTAAAATTTCTCTCCAATCCATTTGTTGAAGAACAAATGGGGCCATTAGGTGGCTGGTGAGGAAGGTAACAACACCGCTAATTCCGAAGTTTTGATCCTTATCCCTCCAAGGATCCTTCCAACCATCCCCAATAAGTTTTTTCATACCATGCCGAGGATGCCAAACAAGGATACCCAACCATGAATGATTCCCAACACACTAGAAAAAGTACACAACACGTCTCAAAGTGTCCATCAAAACCAAATGCACTCTCAAGGAATTAGTGTTTTCTCTCATGAACCCATGAAGCCTAACCATGAAAGCTTTGACAACAATGGAGGATGGAACAATTGTTGTCATCAAATCCAACTCCCAAAAATGGCTAGTATGAGCTAAAGCAACACTCAACGCAATGGAGGGATTGTCAAGCATGTAAACAATCTGTTTTGGCCCTTGTTTCTCCCTTACTTCATGAGTAACAAGTTGGAAACCATTTCTCCTTGCTGCTGTAATGTAAATACCAGTAACTACCAAGACTTGTCTTGTGAACATCTTAATGTCTAAATCGTGGAAGTCACCATGATTCAACGCTTCCCATATGAAAACTACATCCCCAATCCAATTTAAGCATTCTGGATCAAGCAAAATTTTTGGAAGTTTATCAATTGCAAGGATCGGATCTCCTGCATGATTTGCTTGCAAATCATCAATAAATTGAAATCCATGTTCCATTTTGCGTTTGGAAACTTCATCAAGATCCCATTTCTTGCTATTGTCACTTGATGCTTCATCTTCCATCTTAAAGAGGGGATTATCATAAGTTACCTTGGCACTTACTTCAAGGAGAGGATTATCCATGATATGAAAATATTTTCCTTTCTCACGTTCAAGCCCAAGTTGCCGGTCCAAATCTGCACATACAACTTCTCATTTTCTTGGAAAATTCCCCAAGTCAAACTCTTCTTATAGACTATCAAACTCTTTAATTACGTGTTTGATTTCTTCAACTCTTTGTGCATTCTCTTGTTCCCTGAGAAGTTTGAAATCAGCTAGCTGCTCTTCTACCTCCATTAATGCCAGTTGAGTATTTTCTAACATATCTTTTGTTGACTCAAGCCCAAGAGTAAGCTCATCAACCTTTCTTTCATTTCCTTGGAAAGCACCAATGGTCTTCTTTGCAATTTCAAAGGCATAATCTCGATCTCTAATGAATTGTAAATATTCTGATTTCATAGTCTCCAAAGAATTTTTAACAAGTTGGAACTTAGGGACTGTGACTCCATCCCTAACTCCATTCCGTTTCTCCTCAATCTGAACCTTCCATAAGAGTTCTTCAATCAAACTATGTGTGCGGTGAAATCTGGATAGAGATTGCACTTCATCTTCAACGGATACCATGAATTGATCTTTCCATCCATAAGTATGCAAAGGTGGTGTACTGCTTATAGGCTGTAAGTAAAAATCAGAACTCTGTTTCTTATCATTGATGCCCTCATAGCTGCTCAAGACTCTTGCCTTTTACCACTAACAAGTTGAAGATGCTCAATATCTTAAATAGGATCAAACTCCACTAGTTCTTCGAGCCTTTGCTAACAATCATAATTACCATCCTTGTTTTCAACGACCCCTTGGTTGTCCCTTGTCTCACACTCCACACCATCCATGTGATGATATTGCTCAATAGCTAGATGATGATCAGCTCCGTGCACTAATAAATCTGATTTCTGCTCAAGAACACCATCAAACTCTTGAATATTAGGAGCCTCATAGACTTCTAAATTTGCTTCCACCTCACTGTCACTTTGATCAAACGAGAAGGCAGCCCCAAATTTGATCAATGAATCATTAGTGATCGCTGTTCTGAAAGCTTCAGTAGCAACATACTCTTCGTTAGTGGCGGCATCCATCTCAAAGAGGTTATCACAGGGCTTTGCCAAGTAAGCTTCTTCACCGAAGACTTCATCTCCTCCAATGGAAATCTCGTAGCTTGCATTGTAATCTGAATTTTGAACATCATCACGATCAAAGGGAAATTCATCCCACATAGGTTCTTTGTCATCCTTAGGTGCCATCACACCCGGATCCCAAGTGCTAAGGGGCTGATTGTTCTGATCAAAAGGAAAGTGCTCATCATACTCCTCTTCAAGTCTTGACTCATTGAATAAGTCACCTCCCAATTCACGTAAACTGATATCTTTATGAGTATCTCTCTCCAAGGGCTTAGTTTGATAATCAAACCCAAGACTACCCATGTCACCAACACTGTAATGAAGTAAAGAATCATCAGTGGTAGCTGTTTGGAAAACTCTATCATTTCTTCCTTTAATGAACCCATCATCTATAGGTATTTTTCTGCTCTCATCCTTAGTAGTCACATGCATACCAAAGAGGTCTTCTTGATCGCTAATCATAAATTCTTCATGTGTAATCTTTTGGAAAGTTGGGTCAGCAACAAGAGGAGAACCGTTGATCACCAAATCTTCCACAAACACATTGGAATCATCACCAACATCATCACTATGGTAATGGTCATAAGCTGGTTCAATGATGCCACCCAAATTTTCTTTAACATGCTCTTCTTTAGTGAACTCAAACCACACATTAGTTCTACTAACATCTTTTGTGAAGTCATTAGTCTCAAGGCCTTGATTAGATGAATCCAAATTAGGATTCAAAATCGCTGTTTTGTTCTTATTGCCAAACTGATCTTCATCGCCACCAACCACATGCAAGTCTAGAGGACTGTTTTGGGGCTCTACCACACTCTCCTCATAAGTCAAGGTATCTTCTTCGATCTCACGGTCATCTTGATGTGTCATGTGCACTTTTCCATCCTGACTTTTAGATCTAGCAACAATCCTTGAGTATGCCCCTTTTATGTCAGGATCCCTCATTAGCGTGGTCAGTTTCTGTATCAACTCAGGTAGAGACTTCTCTGTAGTCATCACCCTCTATATGTATCTTTGTTCTCTTGCACTCATAGAATTAATAGTGCTGATTTTCTTATGACCACATAGGATGGCAGGAAGAATGGCTCTGATACCACTGTAACATACACCCCTGATTTTTTTTTTGAAAACACTTGTTTGCTGGTTTGCTTTGTTCAATGAATTGTTTGAGTTTGTTTCACATGTGTTTACAAATGTATATAGCATATGAAGTGATCGCAATGAACAAGAAACTCTAGAGAACAATGCTTTTAAATGGAGATTGCAACAAATATCATAAACATTCATTTTCAGTTTGTAATCAGATTATTACATGGAGATATCAGACTTGATATAGAAGATTGCAGACTTGGTAATGACTTGTATCAGCAGCAATGAAGTTCTAATATTGGGCATTGATCATCTTCATGGTCTTAGCAACCAAACTCCTCTTTTCTCCAACGTCCAAGCCACTAAATTCAGTCACCAACATTAAACAATAGAAAGCACACCTTTGCTGGTCATAAACTGGGGTTTATGTTGTGATTGGGGCGTTTTCCTTAAAAGGTCGATCCTCTGTAATAAATTCAAATCTCATCCAAAAATTGCAAACTTGTACTTGAAATAATCGGCTGGAGACGAGTCTTCCAATGAAACAATACCAGTTTGAAACTCCAAACCCTTAGTGAGATATGAGCAAAACACCAGGTTCAGGTCCAAAACCGAAGTGCCCAGAAATTGATGAAAATTACACAAAAACCTTCATTAAATCACACCAAACTGAAAGCATCAAACACACCAAAAAACTCCTCAAAATACTTGGAAAAACTTCATTTTCAAGCAGCAAAAATCGAACTTTGTGAAGCTCTATATGATCCATGCTGTAGAATCACTCACAATCTGACTAGGGTGGATATTTCACCACCACAATCAGCCCATACGAAGAGGTTTTCCGTGCTCAATTCGCAACCCAAGCAATCTGGAAGAAATCTAGCAACATTCTGTTATGTTGCCAAAGTGAAGATGTTCAAATGAGAGCCAAGATAAGAATATAAAGAAGCTAGGGCGATTGGACTTCAAAAGCTTCTCAAATTCTTCCTAGAAACCAATGCCCTTCTTGAGCCTTATGAAAAAATTGAAACATTTTAATTTATTTTTCCAATAGGCGTCCACACAAGGGGAGATACAATATTAATAAATCTTTAAAAACAACTTGAAGTTGTTTGTCTAGGCTCAAGGTACAATTTTAATGACCACTCACCCCCTTTCACTTAAGTTTATAAAATTATTTATTTGACAGCTTAAGTGACTGAATAAAAACAATTATCAAATACTTGAACCTTAGGCTCTCTAGACCATATGAGAAATAATATTGCTGTGCACACAAAGGCTTGAGACCAACTCCTCGAAGAATGACTTACTATAAATAGCATTGCAAAAAATCGTAAGTGCTCACCATACGCCAACCAAAGCAAAACTGAGGACCACTGAAGAGTACTGCGACCAACTGAAGATGGCAAACATCATAAACTGGCCATTGTTAAAAATAGAAAAATGCCAACCACCGCAATTGCCACCATTGCCAGAAATAGTAACTCAATGTTGAGCTGCTATCAGAACCACTACCAGAAATAACACTTACCAAAAATAGCATACTGCTAAAAATAGTGACTCCAAATGCATTTTGAGCACAAACCAGGTAGTTGTCGCAACTTACTAAAAGTAGTAAGTCTGGGAAAGGTTACCAGATGCAGGTGCATGTCATACCATTGCGAAGCTCTTTGAAAACACAAAAGGAATCCAAAAACCAATCCTGCATGCAAACTCCTAATTGAAATGCATGTCACATCTCTTCAAAACTTTTTGAAAACCTAGAAAGAATCCATAAACTAAACTGCACGACTCCAAAATGCAATCCCCTGAATCCACAAAAGAGACTTCCAAACAGTTGGAAACCCTAATTCTGCATCTGACTGGCCTACGGGCATCTGGGGATAGGCTAACAATCACTGGAAAGCGTAGTGCTAAAAATGGGGACATTATAGGTTAGGTGTTGGGTTTGAGGCAGATCAGTAGATTTATCTTGCATTTCCAACTTGTCCTTAAGCCATACCATTCCCAGCTTGGACGTGGGAGCTTGAGCAGCAAAGTTGCCTAGTGTTTGATACTCGTTCTACCTCCATTTGGTGGCATCTTTCTCTCAATTTGTGGACAACAGGCTACAAAGTGTTTTTCCAGCTATTCTTTGACAATGGTGTCCATTTGAAAGGGTTTCAATGTATATTTCTCGTGTGAGTTCCAAATTTGTAACTCCCAAATTTTTTGGGTATTGTTGATTTAGATAATAGGGGATATTTTATGAATTGGATTGTTAGTATTTTGCTAAAAAACTAAGTATTTAAGCTTGTAGAAAATTCTGGAATTTTCAGTCGTAAACCCTCAATGTAATGTTTAGTTTTTGAGTTAAAATATTATTGCAATATCTACTACAAGTTCTTTAGTTTCTGCACTTTATTACTATTTCATAGCTTTCAAATATCATCTCCCGAAAACACAAAAATAGCCATCAAAAAATAAAATTAAAAAAACAAGTTCAAACCGGTTTGCATATTACAATGGTATCAGAGCGGAAGACCCTGCTAGTCTGTTGGGTTGTGTTATTCAAATAATATTAGAGTCTTAGTTGGGTATCATGGCTTCTTTGAGTGAACAAATGAACACTTTGCTTGAGTGAATGAAGCAAAATAAGGTTGATTTCGAAAAGAGATGGAATAAATGATGGAAAAAACAGGAGGCTACTAGAATCTTTCAAGAGAAGCTAAAACTTGCAGGTAAGAAAATTAGAACACTTACTTCTATCAAAAGAAGTTCTTTTCAACACATTGGAGGAGGCAAAAAATTGTCTATATAAGGTTGATCAATTACCTTCTTAGTCGATGCGTCAAGCTATGACTCCATTGGTGCACTCTTTGGTTAAGCCAGTGCTTATGGGACATCATGATAAAGAGATAAGGCTCATGGTTACTTCATATTTGAGTGAATTCATGAGAATTTCAGCACCTAAAGCTCCTTGTGATGATAATAGAATGAAAAAGATAATTCAACTGTTAGTGGGCAGTTTCCAGGATTTAGATGATATCAAATGTTCTCATTTTTCTAGAAAGGTTGCCATACTTGAAACATTTGCAAAACTCAGATTAGGAAACATCATGTTAGACTTGGGATTGGATAATTTGATTCACCAAATGTTTCACCATTTCTTTGCTACAATAAGAGAATATCATGTTGACAAATGTTATTGCAGGCATGCAAACATTTATGATTTTGGTTATTAATGAATTTGATGTTGTTTTCCAGCCTATCATAACTTTGCTATTGGATGTGCTGAAGCAAAAAGAGGACACTACCTCAGCTACATATAGATTGGTTTACAAAGTTTTTGAACAATGTGAGGGGAAGCTGAAACCCTACTTGGTTAATGAGGAACAAATGATTGAAAAGAAAATTCTAACAGTGGAAGAAAATACTTTTGAGCTTAGTGCTGTTCAAACTTCAAAATATGAACTGAGCAATGAGGATATGATAAAGGTAGCTGATGTCGAGAGCTGTGATATTGAAGATAAATCAGAAAATGAGGAGATAGGGACAAGAAATCAAAGGAATGATTCTCATAATGGTTTCTTGCAGCAGAATAATACCATGGACATTGAGAAAAAAGAA
Source organism: Sequoia sempervirens (assembly GCA_007258455.2). Classification (NCBI taxonomy): domain Eukaryota; kingdom Viridiplantae; phylum Streptophyta; class Pinopsida; order Cupressales; family Cupressaceae; genus Sequoia; species Sequoia sempervirens. Next base: position 46,845 of record VDFB02380775.1, read on the forward strand.
TCACTTGATGCTTCTACAAGTGAGGTCTACAAAAGTCTCTATGTTGGTGATGTAGAGATTGTAATTGATAAGTTTTGTGGAGAGGAGACAAAGACTTTTGAAGATAATGTGTTAGAACATAACGCTGTCCCATCATTTTTGCATGAGGATTGCAAGGTATCAACTCATAAAAAAACTGAGTTTGATGATGATATGGTTCCTACAAATGATAGAAAATCAGAAAATTTATTGTGTGGCAGCCCAAGGCACATTGATGAGCTTGATCAAAGACCTTTAGTGTTGCAAGATTTGAAGGACCAACTTGTGGTTATAGATGAGAAAGTGGTGCAAGTGTTAAGAAGGGCAAATGACACTCATAAATACATTGAAGAACTCATTTGGGAAGCTCAAATTGAGGAGAGGCGAAAGGGATTTGCAAGTGGAGTCACTCATACCCACTTGTACTCTATCAAAAAGGCTTTGGAAATGATGAAATCAGATTACTTGCAATTGCTTATGGATAAGGATCTTGTTTTCCAATATGTTGAAGACAAATAAAAAGAAGCTGATGATCTTTGCTTACAATTAAGTATGACTCACTTTTCATTATACAAAGCAAAAAATCCTAGTTCTAGTGCAGCCACACCCAAGGAGCATGTAAATGGAACAAGGTCAATGGAGACTAAGAAATTAGTTGAAGGGATTGAGGAATGTCATAGATGTGAAACATTGTATAATGATTCAAGTATTCCTAATATTGGAGAGATTTAGGATGTTGATAGAGATTGGAATCTATGTCAAGAATTTGAGTTCTTGAATTTTGGGGATCAATGTTCTCACACAGGTACAAAATGCAGCTATGATATAGCAGATACAATAGATATTGAAGGCAGTTTTCAGCATACTACACTTTAGGGATCAACAGGTAATGATGAACATTCAAGATTGGAAGAAGGTATACATGAAACTTATGAAGACATCATTGAAAATGATGAAGAATATGTGAATTTTATGAGTGTTAACAATAGTCTATTGTCTGTGCATGAATTTGATAATCACAAGGATAGACAAGTCTCAAGTAGGTGATTTTTTTAAGGAGCTTATTCATGTTGACACTCAAGATATCATAGACAAGAATGTGATAATGTGGATGGATCCAAGGTACACAAAAAGATTGACTTTTCAAAATGGATTTGATAATTCTTGCTTTATGAAGATACCACCTTTTTTCACTTTGGAAGACACTCCCTTGAGAGGGCTATCAATTGAAACATTGAGGATTCCTAATCTCAAAAATGTTGTTCATCATTCCTTTGTAGTCAATGCTCGAGAGTATTATATTCCTAGTTTGCTAAGTTGGTATAACTTTATCAATTTGCAGCAAGTAGGAGGATTTTTCGGATTTGGTGTAAGGGGACTTGTCTTACTCTTGGATGAATTGTGATTGTTCTATACCGTCGTATATAGATTTATCGAACTTTGTGTTGAATAATACAATTGATTGCATGGGCTTGTGTGCATTGGATTGTCACTCTAACCCTCAGAGGTTGAGTGTTGATAAGGGATCACCAAATTATGGCAGTCGTGGCAATTCCGAGATGGTTATACATCTAATTTTCAAACTTCATAGGATTGTCATCATTTGTTGCAGCAGCCATTAGGTTGTGTGTGTGAGAATGATTGGAGATAATCATAGGATTTGGGATCCAGGTACAGTCACCAGGGGTGTGATGTTGATTTAGGATTGGAGTTGTTGTTTTTAGGGGTAATGATTTGTGACAGCTGTTGCCCTAGCATTTCCTCGTTGATGATGGCAACAACAGTTTATGGGCAGAGTGACTTCGAATACACATGGGCATCTTAGCAGCAGGTTATGGGAGGATTCACAGAGTTAGAGCAGCTATTGCTAGCTTCCACCAGTATGAGGGATGATTACTACTGTCGGTTTAGGATGTTATTTTATTTACCTACAGATATTAGTGTGATGATTGTTGTCGATTGGATGAGTTGAGGTGCTTGATATGAGCATGTTAACACTTGGAGATTGTGTGTCGGTGAGGAATTATCAGTCTATCGGGATGGCATTGTCAGGATGTATGCTTTCAAGGATGATACTATTGTTATCGGCTTCCAGTTAGGGGCTGATTGGCATCACTCCCAAGACACTGTGAGGAGATATACTGAGGGTTATGCTTTGGAGTTGAGCAGATTGTATTTCTTGTTGCCCAAGAACAAGTTAGGTAGTGGGATTTCAAATAGGGATCACATTGAGGCGCCTTGGCAGGAGATTTTTCATGATACAAATTCCAGCCCACATAGGTATCTCATTTTGGATGTTGGTGATGTCTACTTTTTGGGATTGTTGGAGAGAGGAGTTCAGAGTGGACATTATGAGTCGATGTTTTTTATTAGGGTGGCGCAACGGCAACTTGGTGGTTGTTAGTTCAGGAGATTGGTTTGGGATCCTAGAATTATAGCTGGTTTAGTTATAGTTAGGAGGCTTTGTGGTTGTGCTGGCATTGCTTGAGGACAAGCAATATTTTGGAAGGGTGGACTACAATGTTCCCAATTTTTATAATGTCAGCATATAATTAAATAATTAATTTTTAAGTTGTCGAATAAAATTAAATTAAGAAGACAACTAAATTAATTAATTAATGGTGTTAAAGTGACTTAAGTTGGAGAATGTTAAATATTTAATAAAGTCACTTTTTAAGGGGAAATAAGAAGTTCAATTATAAAGTAAAGTTGGGGAGTCATAAGGAAATATTATAAAGTGAAATATTTAAATTTAAAAGTTATTTACCTTTTATATTTTTTGGGCATTACATTGAGGAGTTAAAAATAAAGTTTAAATATTTTTAAAAAGTGAAATGCCAAAAGGGGGTGTAGGGTTTTGTCATGTTATAAAAAGGGCTCTATTTGAGAAATTCATTCATTCAGGTTGATTTGGATATCAGAATACTTCTATTGTTGGAGGAGCTTTCTTCAGTAGGCTTTGTGGGGACGTAATCCCTCAAAGGCAACATCTCCGACGTTGGTGAGAGATCCAATCTTGGGGATTGGTGGTGAATGTGATTTAGGAATCACTCTTGAGCTTTATTGTGGAATTTTTATAGGGTTTTCAGTTTTGAATCTTTGGAGTTTTTGGGTTAGCAAGATTGTGAAGTGTTTGCAAATCAGAAAATTCTTCTTCTTGCTGGTCACCCCTTTCCAAGACAGGTTGTACCTCCTTTTCATTGCATTTGCAGTCATTATTTGGTGATCCATATGGCATACGAAGAAATGGCTGAGTGAAGAAGGGTTAGGCGTTGGGTTTGAGACAGATTGGCAGATTTATCTTGCATTTCCAGCTTGTCCTTGGGCCGTACCATTCCCAACTTGGATGTGGGAGCTTGAGCAGCAAAGTCGCCCAGGGTTTGATACTCTTCTACCTCCATTTGGTGGCATCTATCTCTCAATTTGTGGACAGCAGGCTACAAAGTGTTTTTCTAGCTATTCTTTGACTGTGGCGTTGATTTTAGAGGGTTTCAAAGTATATTTCTCCTGTGAGTTCCAAATTTGCAACTCCCAAATTTTATGAGTATTGTTGATTTAGATAATAGGGGATATTTTATGAAATGGGTTGTCAGTATTTTGCTGAAAAACTAAGTATTTAAGCTTGTAGAAAAATCTGGAATTTTCAGCTGCAAACCCTCTATGTAATGTTCAGTTTTTGAGTTAAAATATTATTGCAATATCTACTACAAGTTCTTTAGTTTCTGCACTTTATTACTATTTCATAGCATTCAAATATCATCTTCTTAAGACACAAAAACAATCATCAAAAAATAAAATAGAAAAAAACAAGTGCAAACCGGGTTGCATATTACAGTAGTGTTGTCATGTATTAGCTGCATTTGCTGTACCAGCATTTATTTACACCTGTTTCAGACCTGTACATGTTTCAATGTGACTGCCAGTCTGTTATAAGATTTTTCTCAGTGGTTTGGGGGTGTTTTGCAGCAGTTTGTAGTGTCCTTTTAGTGGATTTTCCGTTTAGGGTTGTTGTCTCAGCTTTTTGGAGTGTTGATTGAGTGTTTTTATTTTGTAGCAGACATGATTAGACCAAGCTATGAACAGCATAGAGTGATATCAGACTTGTATCAGCATTCTATATCATCCTTACAAGGTATTCTGCAATTGGTTGATGATAAAACTGATTTACTTGTGTAATAATTTGAGTCAATTTCTATTCCAAAATTTCAGAAACAAAGTGTTGGGGTTGGCCGTAGGGGATAAGGGACATGACATAAATGGCTGTACGTGATTTCTGCTTAGTACTCTAGTGCTTCTTGACTCTCAGATCTCTTTTGTGCTATTGGCCAAGCACAAACACATGCTAGGAGTTTTAGTGTTATCCTCATAAGTTTGATTACGAGTTTTAACAAAGTTTTAAAATTGAGAAATTGAGACTTCTAAGTGTAGTCAGAGTCAGATCCTCTTCTGCTTTCCTATCAATGGTGGCCAGTTGTCCCTGGCATTTTTGATGTTTAGCAAATGTTGCTGAGCAATTGTCCCTGTTACAGTTAGAGAGAGTAACAAATTTTTGAAGTTAAAGGGACTCCTTGTATCCAAAGTCTGGTATCTTTATTTTAACCTAAACCAGACATCTGTTGCAATTTCAATATTAAATTCTTGGAAATATTTCATCAGTAACCAAGGGTTTCGAGAGTATGGAAACCTCTATTTTAATTTAATTATCCAGATCTAATTCAATTTGTTCAAGCAATCCTTCCCTTTCAGCAAATTATGTTCTATACACCAATTAAACCTCTAAATTTAAAAATAGCTTTCATCCTACTTTTCCAAATATTTTACTATCCCCCATTAAACTTTTGAGGTTCGATGAGGAAGAGATTATTTGAATGTTTTTGTTGTCAAGTTTTTTTCTAGTGCAAAGTCCAAATATTGTTGAATAAGGGTCTAGAAGGTAGGCTCAAGTTGTTGGAAGAAAAAGGATTTAACATGGCTTTTTCAAGATACATGACAAAAAAAATTATCACCTGGAAATCTCAAAGCATTAAAAAACAGAATTTGAATTTGGATTATCTCTCAGAACATGCTTTTGTATTGAATTCAACCTTTTGTGTTAGGTTATGCTTACTATAATGTGCTTTAAACCTATCACTTCAAAAGTCCTTGTCTCAGAATATAACTGTTTCGATCAAATGCAAATGCATTTCTAAACATTCTTTTCTGTCTAAAATTCTTAAGACTTGTTACTTTAAATTTAAATTCTCAGGCATCAGATAGATCAAACTCAGAATTTTCTCACATTTTGTTTTCTCACCAGTTAGAGTTCTTTATTCTCAAAAAATTACCAAAATTTTCCTTACTGATATGAAATCTGTGTTTTCACACATCATTATCCTACTTTTGTTTTTGGGAAATCTATTTGTCTTGGTAAAAAGGAGATTGTAATGGATATGATGGCTTTTTCATGATTGGGTTGACATGTCTTCCTCTGTTTCTCAGACAGATCTGCTCCATCCTTGTCTCTGTCAAACTCCTTCTTTAGGTTCTGACTTCAATTTTTAAGCACAATCCAAGACTCGCCACCTTCAGCTTTGATATCCTCAAGGAGGAATGAACTCAAACACTGGAAAATATAGAAGAAAAAGACGGAGCAGTGCTTCAATTATTTTCAGTTCTGAATTAGATTTAAAAGTCAACTGCTTTTGAAAAAAATTAACTAACTCGTAATTACCACTTAATTTTATGACTGTTATGAGCACTATATATATTATTGTAATGTCCCCTTCCTAGGCAATATAGTTATTTCAAAGGTTAGCCTATCATTCAGATCCTCGTAGGCTGACATAAGTGTTTAGAGGATCACTTGAGGCAGTTATCCAGCACTGGGGAACATCACTCTAGCAATTGATTCAAGTTTGGGCCTTGGCAGACACTTTCAGAGTGGTTTTTGGGTACTTACTATTTATAGTAAGTCAGGCAGGCAGGAGTTTTTATTTCTGGCAGGGCACCTGGTTCAGTTGGTCAGTTCAGTGTCGTTCCAGCCTGACAGTCCGGTTAGCAGATAGTGAATATCAGAGCATTTAATGATATGGGAAATATTTAAGTTGTGACTTTATAATATAAAGTCAATTAATTAAATATTAAAATATCAATGGAATAATATAAAGTATTTTATACTTTATATTAAAGGGGTCAATTATTAATGACTTAAATACTCAATAGTCATTTATTAAAAAGGGATGCCATATTTAATTATTTTCCCTAAGTTGAAGAGGCAAATTTATTAATATTTAAAATGCTCATTAACTTGCTTTTTTGGGTCGACCTAATGAGAGAAGGCTTATATTTCATGTCAAGGGCAAATCGAACTTCATTATGAATTACTCTAATTTGTCTTATTATCTCTCTGAGAACATTGGGATTTGTGAAACAAGGGTTTTTGTGAATCACTGGATTTTGAAGAACGTTCCCTTTTCAGAATCAGGCATACTGAGACTATGAGATATTAGTTGAAGATTGTCAATGGGTGACTTTATTCAGAAGTCATATTTGTGCTTACAGAGGAATAAATAATTAAAGGTTTGAAGAATAATATTGAATCAATTGAAAGGACGACTCTAGCTTCATCCATCATTTCTTAGGCTATTTTCCCTTCAGCCGTACCATATCATTTGCTGCAGAAAAGGGCCGTACTAGCTATAGCTTGTGGCGTGTGGTTTTGAGAAGAAGACGCCTTGCCTTTTTGGGCGATCTCACTTCTACGTTGAGCGCATATTCATTGGGAGCTATTTGACATTATTTGGCGATTGGAATCTGTGCTTTATACAGCCATTAATTATCAGCTGTTTGCCATTTGCTGCGAATAAAAGTAATCAGGTTCTTTAATTCGTTTTATAGCTGCTTTTTCATGTGCATGCCTACCTTACTATATTGTGATTTATTATTTGAAGAAATAAAGGCGATTGCAGCTGAGATCTATATTCATTGATATTTAGATTCAATTTATGCAATTTTATTGTATTTATTTCAAAATCGCATTCTTTCAACATATTGCAAAAACCCTTCAAAAAAATCAAAAACTACAAAACAAACAAAAAACGCATTCACCGTCAGTAGATTTAGGTTGAGAGACACCTGGTCTCTTACACGATCATATCGATGACTTGTGATGGTATAGGTGGATATAAGGAGGTTGCAGGAAATGACCATAATGCTGTAACAACCAAAGTTACCTATAAATTGAATATGTAACAAGCAGGAATTGATTGGCTAGAAGGCATTGAGAACATGATGAATAAAATATGTCGGTAACTGTATCCTAAGTCGTATAGGATCTTTTAAATAGACAACAGAATATTCCATGATTTGCTGTATGTGGATAAGGTTTCTCGATCTTGTTACCAGATGCACTCTTTAAGCACATATTATACCTAATTTCTCTTAGAAAAGGAAATATTTTATTAAATGTCAAATTATTGAGTTTGATGTTTTCTGTAATTCCAGGTATTTTAAATTTCCAACCTTTATTCTCTCCTTTGCTTGCACCTGGTCATCTCAATGTCTGTTATTCCCCATTGGTTGTGATAGGAGCATGCTTAGTGGTTTGTGAATAAAAAAACTTAATTAGTTAAGAGGGCAGTCAAAGCTCCAAAGCGTTGTATGGTGTTGTACTTATGTTTGACATTTCTATTTCTGCTAGATATTGGCCTCTGATGTTAGGAGAGGGCCTAGGAGGAGTATTTGGCTGCCTCTTGTGTGGTTTGGCAACCTGATCCCTGGGCATTTCACTATGAGTATTCTGAGATCTTAGTTGGGCCTTTTCACCATGATAAAGGATAATGCTGAGAGTTCTCAAAATCATAACAACCTCATTACTGTCATACATTGTGTATAGCCACGAGCTATTTATAAGAAAAAAGAGATGGAGGTTAAAGTGGGACTGATAGCCAGTTATCTCCCAAACTATTATGATTGACCAAAAGGATGATAGTGAAATCGATTATCTAGACCAGTTATACAAATAGGTAGTAAGGGTTGCTTCAAGTCTAACAAATGGATATGGTCATGCAAATAATTACCCACCATAGCATTATTTTAATTGCACAAATATGAAATATCTAACTTACAGAAAAGCATTTAAATCTAGGTGTATTGTGTATAGTCCAATGCCTTTTATAACTGAATATATTTTGTGAGTCACATTCAACCATTTTGGATGTTTGTGGACAGTAGAATTTTTTTCCCCTTTCTATTGGATATGGATCTAGAAAAAACACCATTGCATTTCTATGTAACTTTTCATATTAGAGATCCTATTGTTGTACAATCTTTTTCGTGCAGGACTTTCTGGTATTTTTATTGAGAGGTCATAATAATTTATGTTATTTATAATAGAAGACATATGGATTAATTTTGCAGTGACAAGGGTACAGTATATGCTGCACGTGCTTTCCGAGTACCAGAGTGCTCACGAACTGCCACAGGAACCCCACTTGTTCGGGTATCTTCTTGTTCTTTTTTTCATTTGTATCATGTAAGTATGTATGGTTGAATGTGTCTATTTATGTAGAATCTCATTTTCATTTTTTTGACATGAACCAGATACTATCACTATCCCCAGAAGAGAAAATAACTTCTATCGTACCAGTCAGTGAATTCAGGGAAGATCAGTATCTTGTGATGTTAACTGCCAATGGATATATTAAGAGAGTCTCCTTAGATGTGTTTTCACATATCAGATCCTCAGGAATTATAGCAATCCAACTGGTATACTCCAAGACATAAGTCTGTATATTCTAGTGATTGGATTAGGAGTTTTTCCTCTAGGATGCATCAACACTTCCTATGTTATGGTTCTAAATATTTTATGGTTAACTGATTTGCGTGAGATTGATCAAACAGGTGCCTGGGGACGAGCTTAAATGGGCAAGATGCTGTGCTGAGGGTGACATTATTGTTGTGGGTTCCCAAAATGGGAAAGTTGTTATGAGTAACAGTGACAGGGTTTGTAATCTAAACTCCTTTTGTTTCAGAGTTAATGTAATTGATATAGTATATGCACACATGTGCTTTTGTGAGCATGTCTACATCTATATTGTATGCAAGCATATATGTATATATATCTGTATATATGTCTTTTTTTATATTGGGAAACTTGTTATGTGTTACTGTGAGATGGTTTGTAATATAAACTTCTTGCAGTTTGGGATTGTTGTAATTAATATATTATACGCATATGTAGCATGTATATATGGTTTATGCAAGAGTGTGTGTTTATGTGTGCATATTCATTCTCTGAGCTCGCACTGATCATTGGTTGGCTTAGACAAGTAATATATGTATTTTGTGTACAGGTGCAGGATGTTTTCATAATCATAGGTGGTTGAGTATAATAAACATTAAACTAATTATAGTTTACATTTAAAGGGAAAAATGTAATCATGCTATACAAGAAATAGCCATTGTAAAGTTGAATTTGTTTTTTTATGAGCTCTTTTTTTTGAAATGTTTAGCTCCGAAAAACTAGTAGAACGGCAAGGGGATCGATTTCAATGAGATTGAAGGGGGAAGACAAGGTTGCGGCTATGGATATTGTACCATTTTCTCTGCAGCAAAAGCTACATGACATTTTACAGAGCTCAGAACACCAGTAGTTCCTTTTCAAACTACCTACTTTATTAGCTTTTGCCCTTAATTTATACGGATTTATATTTATGAGCTTCGTAATTTTATTTATCTCTCATAATCTTGTTCTGACATTGGATCAGAGGGAAAAACATAAGTGCTCCATGGCTTCTCCTTGTGTCAGAGTGTGGATATGGAAAGCGTGTACCTTTAAGTAAATTTCGAGCTTCATCTTTCAATCGTACTGGAGTGATTGGCTACAAGGTATACTGTTTGAACAGTTGTTTACATACTTAATTGTTTCATCTAATAATCATGATAGGGAATTACACTTTCTTTCCTTATGGTCATAGTCATTTGCATTTATGTGGTTTCACCTCCTTTTATAAGACTGATTTGTTGAATCAAATTTCAAAACCTGTGCTAAGAAAAAGCTTGCTAGCAGAAAATTTTGACTTGGACTTGGGACTCAAGGGAAAAACATGGCAAATTATATATATATTCTTAAAAATAAATTTAAATGACACTCATAATACTATTTAAAAGCACAAGTGATGAAATCAGAAAATGCATAGCTAAGAAAATTGTTGAAATCCATAGCAAGGAAAATGACTGAAAAAAAACTCATAGAAAGAACTTTAATTTTAATTTTTCTCTCTGTTGGCTAGTTTTGGTGCAAATTCGTGAGTCACTTGGAAAAAATTGGTGAGTACTCATCTACCAAGTTTCTGGTGAGTTACTTGCCAGCCAAAAGTCAGTCACTTTTGGCTTACTAGTATTCACGAGTTTTGTAAATTGCTTGCAAGTTTTAGAACTACAAGTTGAGCATCACTTCTTGCTAAATGTAGTTTTCCTTTGAGCTTCTAGTATACAAGGACAGGGTTTTAAACACAACCCTTTTTCTAAATTTTGGAGATGGTGAGGGGACGACTATATACATACCAATACAATAATTTACATAAAACTGAATAATAAATACATAATTGAGAACAATCTACAGAAGTAATAATTGATAAGTTAAAACAAGTAAACAATGCCAATTGTCAAATCATAAATGTTAGTTTAAAACCTTTTTGACTAGTCAAAATATTTGACAATCTTGTTAGCATTTATTTTATCTTTTTGCAGACAACACAAATCAAAACATTGTGTGAGGTAAAGCCTCTCTTCAAATTATGAGGAGAAGCTCTCTAAAAACTAAACTAACCCAAGACACCAAGCTATAAACAAAATATGCAATGACTAACAGTAAGCATGATATTCTTTTGGGGTTTTGCAATAGTGAAATGAATAAAATAAATATCTGCCCTATCTCTTCTATTTCTGGTATGGCCACAAGACTGTTAACAACTCTTGTCTTACAAGTGAGGTTTTTTGGTTATTAAGGTTCTACTTTAAGAATGACAATAACTGATACTAATTATCATGACACCTTCCTATTGGCTAAAGGTAGAGACTAGCAAGTTAGCACACAAGATTCTAAAGGAAATATGTTTTGACATTAAACACACAAATCCAAGGATAAAACTGCTAAGTTGCATACAAAGCTGCAATTTAAATATATAGATAATATCAATAAGAAGCTTGATATTATTATCTAATTTCAATCTAACC
>VDFB02380777.1:0-88614 GCA_007258455.2 Sequoia sempervirens
CTTCATCACATTTATCAAACCATTTTATATTTTCTACATCAATTTTTGGTTTAGTTTCTAGTCCCATTGTTACCCTATACAATCCATAATTTTTCAAGTAGAGGGACATTTTACTTTTCCAATCAAAATAGTTGTAGGGTGTTAATATAGGAATTGTTGATTGATCCATTTTAGGTAGAAAAGAAGATTGTTTGTGAGTGCACAAAAAGAGAAATAAAGATACAAAAGATACACCAAGAAACATCCCCCCTTTCCACTAGTCTCAGAAATTACCCCTCCAAGATATTCCAATGTTGGCACTTTATGATTAGTGTATTTACAAAGCCTTTTCCAAGATATAATGCTCAATAGGCCCACTGACCAAAATTATAAATTTTGATACATAATGAATCTGAGATAAAATCTAAAAAAAATAGCTCTGTACCTATTTAGTTCTCTTCAATACGTTTTCAACACCTATTCGTCTCCAAAAAATGGAGCTTTGAGGCAAAAGTTATGGCCTTTTGAAGAAAAAACAACAAATTCAACTTGCAATATCTAGCAGAAAATGAAAAAAATTCTTTTCAAAACCTTTAAAGATGGAAAGTGCTCATCCCCAACTTTGTAAAGATATCTTGTTTGTAGAAAATAGACACTGTTGCAAAAAGTTATGATTTTTTTAAAAAAATAGGTTGAATTTTGTTTGCAATGACGACCCCTTGGCAAAAGAAAAAAATTCCAAAAGTCAAATTCATCTAAAATAGACAAATTTCATATGAGAATAGGGGTTTTTGGGCCTTCTGAATGCAATGGAAAGGTCTGTTTGGCCCGAAAATGCTCTAGTAAAAATCTCTTCATAGATCTGAGCTTTAAACCCCCATTTGCAACTTTGTCAAATAATCTAAAATTTTGATGAAACAAAAGCCAAATCTGACTTTCTCAAGCCTTCTAGATGCATTGGAATATTAAAAAATGCTACAATCACCCAGATCTCATAAAACATATATGCAATATGAAGAGGTCATTAGATCATTGCAAATCCATTATGATTCTCTAGATCGTTTAAAACAAAAGAGAAGAGCATATGGGAATTTACAAGATCTTTACAAGAAACTCAATATCTCATTCAAGAATCTACAAACTTAGATTTATCAAAACAAAAGCTCTGACACCATGTTAGAAGTTTGAAATAGATTGAATAGCCCAAGGAACTTTTAAAGAGAAAATCAAAGTTACTTAAACTGGAAAAACATAAGAATGCAAACCGGGACTTTGAGATTATGTAATGTCAATGTGACAATATTGTATTAAGAGCTTCCAAGCTTAAAAGATACAATATAAAGATGCATGAATTGATGCAAGAGTTTGAAAATACAAGCTACGTAGTGAGTTTATATAGAACTTAGGAGAGGAGGTAGGTGGAAAATCTAACCAATAGGAATCAACCACAAAAAGTGGAGATGGACCACCAAAAGTGGAAAGTGGTTCCACCCTTTAAGGAAGGGGACTCCACATAACTTATCTCCTAGTTATTAAATAATAAACTCACTTTATTATCCTAAGAAAGCTTAATAAAAGTGTAGGAAAAACCTAGGACTAAGGGAAAACAAATTAACCCACTAGGAAAATAAAAACCTACACCAACACTTCCTTCTTTCAAAAATTTTGGTCATTCATGGGCAACAACATATGGCTTGCACTAGAAGAATCACAAAGGAATGGTACCATCCTCAAGTCCTTCAACACAACACATATTTCTTTAATCCCTAAAAAAGAAACCATGTATCCTTTACAAAATTTAGACCTATAGCCATATGCAACATAATCTACAAGATTTTTACAAAAGCTATAAGCTTAAGGTTAGCAAAATTGATCCCCAAACTAATCTCAAAAGAGCAAGGTGGTTTTGTTCCTAGTAAAGAAAAAAAAAAGGGAGAAATAATAGCACATGATGCCTTATGCTCAATCCATAATGACAAATGAAAATAAACGACAATTAAACTAGATACGATGAAAGCTTATGAGAAGGTAAATTGGGAATTCATATTAAAAGTCTTGTCTAAGTTTGGTTGTTCAAATAAATGGTGTAAATGAATCCATTCTAGCCTTGTTGGGGAAAAATTTTCAATAATTACTAATGGCAATCTAGAGGGATTATTTAGTGCATCACAAGGATTCAGGTAAGGGGATCCCCTATCCCCTTTCCTATCCATCTTAATGGCAGAATTTTAAGCAAGTATATTTCAGCAGTCCATCAATAAGGTAAATGGAAAGGTATCAAGCTAGAAAGAACTTCAATTTCAATAAATCATTCTCATTTTGCAAATAATACACTCCTCTTTGGTAATCCATCTCTTGCAGAAGCTAAGTCTATTAAACAAGTCCTTAAAGCCTACTCTAAAGTCTCAAGCCAATTGGTAAAGCCCTCCAAGTGAAAAATCTTCTTTTTAAACACTGCCCCAAACATCATTGCAAATTTTTTACTAATTACGGGTTTCAACTTGGCTACCTTGCCTTGCCAATACTTAGGAATCTTGTTCTTTGCAAGTGCCCTTAAATCCTCATTTTGGGGAAAGGTGTTATCAATTATCAAAAAAAATAGTTTTTTCATGGAAAGGCAAATGGTTGAATCTTGTAGGTAAGTTGGTGATGATCAAGAACATTTTTGAAATAGTGCCAAACTATCTAATGTCAATGTTAAAATTTCCAAAAATGGTGTATTCTGACATTGAGAAGGCCATGAAAAATCCCTTTGGCAAAAAAAATTGGAAAATAACTAAAAATAAAAAATTCCTCTTATCTCCTAGGAAAATCTCTGCAAACAAAAAACTCAGGGTGGTGTAGGAATTGAAGATCTAGAAGCAAGAAATAGGGAATTAGGGGCCAAATTAGCTTGGAATATGATTACAAAACTAAATGCAAAATGGTGCAAAATTATGCAAGCAAAACACTTAGATTGAAATGAGCTAGAAAAAATCTTCACAATCCAAAACCTAAAAGTTCATTCCAAAATGTGGAATTTCCTCATGGAATGTAGAAATATAATAACTCCATACCTAACCTAGCTAGAGATTTTTTTTGAAAAGGCTTAGTTTTGGGAAGATTCATGGAATGGTATTACTTCATTGGAGAATGTAGAAGACATCCAAGATGCCAATTTTTTTCTCAAACAACACTAGGGTGACTTAGTGAAAGACTATTTGATACCCTCACCAGGGAAGTATGATTCAAACATGTAATGGAAAGATTTCAAAAATTATGACTTCCCCCACAACTAAAAAATCTTGCTTCTATCCTAGCTTAGTAAAAGATTAGTTCACCTTTCATCAAAGGAAGACAAATTGGTATGGGCCCTGTTAGCTCTCAAAAACGCAGGCTGAATGCCTCAAGAGGCTGCCAATCTCTTGATATACTTTAGGGTAACATACAAGGTCAAGAGAACTCAACCTTCTACTCTTCAGGTGCTGCTAACCTAGGTGGGTGTACCTTTGTAAATGAAGCAGACTTAACTTATGATTTATCCTTTTGAAATACTTTGTCCACAAGGGCAGTTGATAGTGAACAAATGAAACCAAACTTGATAGCAATAGCAAAAGCACTTTTCTAATCTAACTCCTAAAATGATCAATAAACAGATGTAAATAAGGTGAATGAATTCAAATGATGAAATTGCAGAGACCAGTGCCTTGTTGGGTATGCAGAGTCAAATGAAACAGAAGTGGGCAACTTATTCTGGCAGAAAATCAAATTGCAGGCATATGATCTATTCATAACTTGTATAAACAATGCCAGACTCTGACCACTGAGCTCTTCTTTAATAATCCAGATGAATCTTCCTGATTACTATGATTAACGAAAAGGATTTAATCTCTACTTGAGAGAACCAGTCAATTAGTCACACAAATATAGAAAATTGTGCATTGATAAACCGAAAGTAAACTTGTTACATCAATTTAAACAACCAGAAAGAATCAACTTGGAGACAACATCAGCAATACTTTTCAATAAGTTCAACACACAATTGACACCAGAAATAACCTGCCACACTAGCTGATTTTCATTGAATTCACCATTTTAAAACATGCACATAGTCTTTGATAAGAGAAAATTATTCTACTATAGCCATTCCTAACTACTGTATGTGATATGAAATCTGATCCTCCTTCAATTACAATCGGGGTGCATATTTATACCCAGCATGAGAAAATAAAACATGTTGAAAAATCATGTCAGCCCAGTACAAAATACGGGCTCCAACAATGTCGGCCTGCAATGGTCACCAAACGTATTCATGTTGGCCACAACATTTTGAAATTCTATTTTCACCAGTGAACAGTTGGCGAGACATCCGTATCATCATGCCGAAGGTAATTCATTCGTTACATCCCTGTGTGCTTGTATTTTGCTTTCGCCAAGACTATAGACCATCAGGGAGATGTCACGTAGATTGTTTTAAGTTTCACCGAGAGCCTCGATGTATTCTGAGTCACCGTGACACAAATCATTTCTTACCGATATACTCCTTTTGTCTCATTTATTGTCGCTGTAGCTTCCATCCATCGGGGAGACCTTACATAGATTACACAATGTTTCACCAAAAAACTTTATTCATTCTAAGTCGATGAGACAAGATCATACTCTCGCCGAGATGTATCATTCATTCACCTTTTCCAAGAGAATGCAAAGTCAGGGATACCTTACATAGATTTCCCAATGTTTCACCGAAAGTCCCATTTATCTTGTGTGTCACTGAGACAAACCAAATCCTACACTGACAAAGGCCTTTGATGTTCCATCGGCGAGACCGGAGGTCACTCGCCGAGACCTCGTGCCGATATCGCTAACTCTTACCGATAGTCCTTTCATCCACCGCCGGTCGATGAGACAATATAATCTCATTATAACCTCTCATCGAAAACAACCTGTTTGGCCGAAGCAAACATTAAAGCACAAGTCAGTAAGACTAAAGACATTCACCAAGACGCAATGCTTAAAAAAAAGACGTTGGCCGAAGAGAACACCTGTGCATAGTCGGTAAGACATATTGGATTCGCCAAGACCTCAACACGATAGCCCAACTCCTACCGATACATGCATCCAATATGCGGGTCGGTGAGACAATGTGAAGTCGTTATGACCCTTCATCAAAGTCCATGTCTGGCTGAAATGAAATCTAATGCACCTGTTGGTAAGACAAAGAGGGGTCACCAAGACCAAAGCGGATGAAAGATCTCACGCCGATAACATCCTGATGTATTAGTCGGTGAGACCCGACTCGCTTGGGGAGACCTCACCCCGGTAAAAAAAACATATGCTGATGAACTTCCACAGTGACTGAAACAATAGAGACGTCTTGCCGAATGAAGAATGTAGAAGACCTGTGATCACCGTGACATCGGATGAGTCTTGCCGATAGGCAACATAGACTCATTCAAGTAGAAAATGCAGCATGGGTCAGGGAGACAGTCATGGACCTACACTGATAGGAACCAAAATACACAAAATGCAAGGCCCAATGGAACATATGATGCAACATGGTAAAATATGGGCAGAAAGTGTTCAAGAAGGCACTTATTTGGAAAATTATGAATGAAATCAAATGTAAAAACATTAGATTTTTATAGTTCTAACAGTGGCTTTGTTTGGGGATGAATGAGAGTAAGATCATTGCAAGGATCCAGAATCTTTGGGTGAGCAGACCAGACACAAAATGAGCAAACTAGAAATGGACAAAAGCAAGATGGAATGGATGCAAAATGAATGCAAGGTAGAGGTGAACTAAAACCTCTAAACTACTGTGCATGGAAAATAATTTTAAAGAGAATAAGTAAGAGTTGTCCATGCACTGGCAACCCTCAATCCTCTGTGAGTTAACTTCTCCTATCTTGAGCTGTTACAATTTGAAAATCAAATCATACTTTCCCCTGTCAAATACCTGGTTTTGTTTTGAGTTCATCAGATTTCTCTTGAAGACATAGATGCAATCTTTCTTGTCACTGTTATTGCAAGTTTTTAGAAAATCATCATGCTCAGCCTGGCCCAAAATCCATACACCATTATGTAATTTATATTCTCCATCATCAGATAAAACTCTGTTATCTTCAACATACAAAATATATGCATATGAAATACAACATTCCTCATTTTCTTTCTCACTGTTATGTATTATGAAACATTCTCCCAGCTGTATAAAAATTTCACAGTCAAAGTGCTTCTCTTGAAAAACAAAAAACTCTATCATATCAACACTATCTGAAACACATAAATCTGAAACCTTTTGCACCTCTTTAGTATCATTATTTGGAATCAACATTAGATTATAACTCACATCTCCAGTATCTAGCATATATGAATCAATCAAAGCTGGAATTTTGCCACCCTTGGCATGCAAATAAATGTCTTCTTCACATGAATTAGAAATTTCAAAATCACATACCTCATCCCGAATGGAAGTAGACTTTTGATCAACACCAAAAGTACTGCCATCATTCCATGAAATGCACAGGGAGTCATAAGAATTTTTACACAAAGATTCTTCACTGTCAAAACAAAAGTAAGCTGGAGACAAAACTTCAAATCATCTTTATGTGCACATCCCTGGTATTTAGAAGTAAACAAATCTGCAATTTGTTCACTGACAAGTGAACAAGTCTCAATATTTTCATCACTACAGTCATGCCTTTCACTTTTATCATCATCAAAAAGAAATTCAAGACTGTCAGAGAATGGGAAATCAAAAACATCATCAGTGCAGTTATTTATTCCATCATTTTGCTTGTCTGAAATTATTTCCTCCTTTTCATAAAATGGATTTGAAAATATCTGAAACTTACTCATTGACACACCTTGGAAAAAAATCATCTGATCTTCATTTAACTCTTCATCATACAACAAGTTTGAAAAAAATTGGAAATCACTTTCAAATGTACAAACCTCATCATGATCAAATGTATCTTCATAACTTTCAACTGCAGCTAGAGGTATTGTATACTTACTATCTGATGAATCAACATCTCCCACTACCTCTTCATCCAGATCCTCATAAGAAGTAGAAGAATCCCTTGACTACAGATCAAAATCCTCAGGTTCATTATCAAAATCAAAATATTCACTGGATTCCTCACAACATGCACTGCTCTCTCTGTCTGTTGTGCAAGAGAGATGCCTTGCACATTCATCTTCTTCAACATGGTGAAACATATCTAAAGTTAAATATATTATGTGATCTTCTTCATTGTTTTCCATCTGCATTCCCTCTTCTTGCATTCTTTGGGATACAACACAATAATTCGGGGAATGTGGCATATCACAAAATTCACAGAAGTAATTGTTACTTACCATATAGGTTCCCTTTGTCAATAGATCAGGAGCCTCCTTGTTTCTAGGCCTAGCTGTTATAGGTTTCTTCCTTCCAGTCTGTATTATAAGGCATGTCATGCAACCTCGACTTTTCATTCCTATAAGTATTCTCCTATTGGTATTGATAACTGCTACTTTGCTGATGAACCTTAGGATTGTCTCTCTTATCCATTATCCCTGCAGCCCTCCTATTGTTTTCAATTGTCTATGCTATCTTCTGTGCTTCAGCTAGATCTATTGGGAATTTATTTCTTAGCTCATACCCTATTTTAGGATCAAAAGCATTCAAATAAATACTTAGTGCTGAAGAATCTAGGAGCTTTGATCCAGGAGGTATCTTATTTTGCAATTTATTGAACCTTCGATTAAATTCATAAATTGTATCATTTTGATCTTTCTGAATCTGTATTAATTCATGAAGAGCAGCATCAGGTGCACTTGGATTCCCAAATTGCTTGAGGAAAAGATCCTGTAATCCTTGGAGAGAAACGATAGAGATTGTTGGTAGGTTATTGAACCAATCCCTGGCGTCTTCAACAAGTGATATCATGAATAGCCTCATGCGTAAATCTTCATATGGCATATCCAAATCTTGGATGAAAGCATTGAAACTTCTTAGATGCTCTTTAGCAGTGACCGCATCACTCCCAATAAACCTTGGAACCATACTTCTCCAATTGCTATCCATTGGATAAGGGGATAACGAAATCCCTAACAAATCAAACTATCTGATCATTGTAGTGTATTGATGAGGGGGGGTGCTATGTGGGTACTGATGCTGGTACATCAGACCATAGTGTTGTGTATGATAATATGGTATATACTGCTGACCATGAGGAGCTCCAGGATAACCTCCCTAAAACTGAGATCTTCTTTCATTCATGTTTGAACAGCTGTAAAATATTCTTTCAGAGTCGCCACCTACTTTTCCAAAAGTAGGAAAATCATTATTGCTGATCTTTCCTAGCGGAATCACCTTTTCTGAAACTTCTCAAATTACAAATATTTTCTTCACTGACTCTATATGATGGTCTTCAACTGAATTTTCTAATGTAATCCCCAGTGGAGTCACCATTATGTTAGCTGTCAAAAATGCAGGTTGAATGCCTCAAGAGGCTGCCAATCTCTTGATATGCTTTAGGGTAATAGACAAGGTCAAGAGAACTCAACCTTCTACTCTTCAGGTGCTGCTAACCTAGGCGGGTGTACCTTTCTGAATGAAGCAGACTTAAATTATGATTTATCCTTGTGAAATTCTTTGTCCACAAGGGCAGATGATAGTGAACAAATGAAACCAAACTTGATAGCAATAGCAAAAGCACTTTTCTAATCTAACTCCTAAAATGATCAATAAAAAAATGTAAAGAAGCTGAATGAATTCAAATGATGAAATTGTAGAGACCACTACCTTGTTGGGTATGTGGAGTCAAATGAAATAGAAGTGGGCAACTTATTCTGGCAGAAAATCAAATTGCAGGCATATGATTTGTTCATAACTTGTATAAACAATGCAAGACTATGACCACTGAGCTCTTCTTTAATAATCCAGATGAATCTTCCTGATTATTGTGATTAACGAAAATTATTTAATCTCTACTTGAGAGAACCAGTCAATTAATCACACAAATACAACAAATGTGCATTGATAAACCGAAAGTAAACTTTTTACATCAATTTAAACAACCAAAAAGAATCAACTTGGAGACAGCTTTAGCAATACTTTTCAATAAGTTCAACATACAATTGAACCCAGAAATAACCTGCCACACCAGCTGATTTTCATTGAATTCACCATTTTAAAACATGCACATAGTCTCTAATAAGAGAAAATTATTCTACTGTAGCCATTCCTAACTATTGTATGTGATATGAAATATGATCCTCCTTCAATTACAATCAGGGTGCATATTTATACCTAGCATGAGAAAATAAAACATATTAAAAAATCATTTCAGCCCAGCACAAAATTCGGGATCCAACAATGTCGGC
This sequence comes from Sequoia sempervirens, assembly GCA_007258455.2. Lineage (NCBI taxonomy): Eukaryota > Viridiplantae > Streptophyta > Pinopsida > Cupressales > Cupressaceae > Sequoia > Sequoia sempervirens. Next base: position 9,328 of record VDFB02380777.1, read on the forward strand.
CTACAATGGTCACCAAACATATTCATGTCGACCACATCATTTTGAAATTCTATTTTCACCAGTGAATAGTCGGTGAGACATCTGTATCGTCATGTCGAAGGCAATTCATTCGTTACATCCTCGTGCACTTGTATTTTTCTTTCGCCAAGACTGTAGACCATCGGGGAGATGTCACACAGATTGATTTAAGTTTCACAGAGAGCCTCGATGTATTCTGAGTCATCGTGACACAAATCATTTCTTACCGATATGCTCCTTTTGTCTCATTTACTGTCGCTGTAGCTTCCATCCATTGGGGAGACCTTACATAGATTACACAATGTTTCACCAAAAAACTTTATTCATTCTGAGTCAATGAGACAAGATCATACTCTCATCGAGATGTATCATTCATTTGCCTTCGCCAAGAGAATGCAAAGTCGGGGAGACCTTACATAGATTGCCCAATGATTCACCGAAAGTCCCATTTATCTTGTGTGTCGCTAAGACAAACCAATTCCTACGCTGAGAAAGGCCTTTGATGATCCATCGGCGAGACCAGAGGTCACTCGCCGAGACCTCGTGCCGATATCGCTAACTCTTATCGATATTCCTTTCATCCACCGCCGATCGATGAGACAATAGAATCTCGTTATAACTTCTCATCAAAAACAACCTATTTGGCCAAAGCAAACATTAAAGCACAAGTCAGTAAGACTAAAGACATTTTCCAAGAGGCAATGTCAAAAACAAAGAATCTGGCTGAAGAGAACACTCGTGCAAAGTCGGTAAGACATATTGGATTTGCCAAGACTTCAACGCGACAACCCAGCTCCTATCGATACATGCATCCAATACGCGGGTCGGTGAGACAATGCGAAGTTGTTATGACCCTTCATCGAAGTCCATGTCTGGCCAAAATGAAATCTAATGCACCTATTGGCAAGACAAAGAGGGGTCGCCAAGACCAAAGCCGATGAAAGATCTCATGCTGATAACATCCTGATGTATTAGTTGGTGAGACCTGACCCGCTCGAGGAGACCTCACCCTGGTAAAAAAAACATATGTCGATGAACTTCCACAGTTGTTGAAACAATAGAGACGTCCTACCAAATGAAGAATGCAGAAGACCTGTGATCGCCGTGACATCGGATGAGTCTTGCCGATAGGCAACACAGATTCATTCAAGTAGAAAACGCAACATGGGTCGGGGAGACAGTCATGGACCTATGCCGATAGGAACCAGAATGCACCAAATGCAAGGCCCAATGGAACATATGATGCAACATGGTAAAATATGGGCAGAAAGTGTTCAAGAAGGCACTTATTTGGAAAACTATGAATGAAATCAAATGTAAAAACATCAGATTTTTACAGTTCTAACAAGCCCCATCAAAATTAGGCTCATATAATGCTAAGAAAGATTACAAGTCATTAATGGTAGGTGCAAACACAAATAGTACAAAATGACCACATAGGCTATGTTGGAGCAATGTTAACATTCTAAAGGAAGGTTCCTTTGCATGGATAGCAGTTAAGAACATGAGCTTGACAAGTGATTTATTGGAAAAATTAGGAATCAAAGAGTCATTCACGTGTGTCCTTTGCAACAAATGTCTAGATTCCACAAATCATCTACTCTTGCAATGTGATTTTTCCCAAATATACTAGAAATGGCTTCAGGCCAAACTACCCTAGCAAGCCCCAATTGGAAATACCATTCTTCATGTCTTCAATAGCTAGATTAGCCTCTCCAAATAATCACTCTTTTCAAGTCTCTAGCTAGTATGCTCATCTCTCTTGATATGGGCTATATAGTGGGAAAGAAACAAAAGGATTTTTCAAGAAAGAAATGAACTATGAAATATTAATTCTTCAAAAAATAGAAATTAAAATATTAGAAATAATGATGGTACATGTTCTAAAACTCTAGACATCAAGTAATAGCAAGCTCTTCACTTCTTGGGACTTCCAAATGTTAGCTTCATGGGAGAATATCACATTACCCACACTAGAAGCCATCCCCACATTCAAGCTTAACCCGATTAATAGATAATTGATTTGCTAGAATCCACCTCAATAGGGAGTATGGAAACTCAACTTCGATGGAGCCTCCCATGGTAATTCGAGTGTATTTGGGGCAGGTTGTGTGATAAGGAACCACAAGGGTGTTGTTTCAGTTTCCTTAGTATTAAAACTACCAATTGGCACAAACAACAAAGCTAAAGCTCAGGAACTTCTAGCTATTCAAATCCTTGCCAAGGAATGTAATATCAAAAATATTCAGATTGAAGGAAATTCACTAAACCTAATACATTATTTCAACAAACGAATATCCCCTTATTGGCATCTAAATTACATATTACAACAAATAATACCACTTATCAAAAACATTAATAACTTCTAGATTGGCCATTGCTATAGTGTGATCCCACAATAGTGGTTATCTTCACTTTCGGGCACCTATAGTGGCTAAAATGTGAGGAATTTGAAGATGATGCAAAATAGAGTCATGCATTTTGTCTGTAGATTCTAAATATATTTTTTTCAATTTTTTTGGAATCAAATTGCACTTCTTTTTATATCTCCCACAAAAACTAGTTTTTTTCATAAAACAACATTTTTAAAAAGTGATGCACACCGTAAAACGCATAACTTTTTTTCCATGAAGGATAAAATTCTAATTCTTTTGAATTTAGATTTGTGACTCTGATATCTAGTGCTTCCACTTGGTTAGATGGTTTTTATTGAATATTTTTTCTTTAATCAAGTTTCAAAGTCAAACCAATTACAATTCAGACATAGCGAGACCGTATAATGCATAACCTTTTTTGTATATATTGAAACTCAATTTTTTTTTGTTGGATCAAGGACTTCAATATCTAGTGCACTCATATTTTCAATTTTTTTTTAATAATTTGCTATTTTTCCACGTGTGCAGAACAAAGAGCTTCATTTTTGATGAAAAACCTATGTTTAATAAAACTAATAAAACAAATACATAATAAAATCAAAACATATTAAAATTATATTTGTTGGATAGCTCGTTCTGAGGACTACCTAATTCTAATTGAGTTTGTGAAGTTTGCTCCATTTTCATGTTCAAACCAAGCTCTGAAGTGAAAAAATTTAGGTTGTATTTTTGTTTCAGGGGGAGAATGAGGAATAAGGGGGGTTCGTATGAACCCCTAGGGGTTTGCTCGAACCCTGGTTCAAGTGAACCACCCTTAAATATGCTTTTCCCTTTGTTTTCATGGGTGGAAAATGTGGGCCCAGTAATTAATGGGTTCGCTCGAACCCTTGTTCGAGCAAACCTCTTTTGGGTTCGGTCAAACTTGTAGGTTCATTTGAACCCCTAAAACAATTTGTTTTACCATGGGGTCATTTTTTCTTAGTTTTCCTTCCTCCATCAAATTGTAAACCACTATTGTGGCTTCACCTTATAGGGAGGCTAACTATCTTACTGATGGCCTAAAAAAATTGCTTGTGATTCATCCAATTTGATCACCTATTTTTCCAATGATAATCTACTTTCAACCCCATCTCTCTACCCAATCGTCATTGTGGAAACCAAATCCCTTTGAGGGGATCCTACTAAGAAGTGTGTTTAAATGTGTTGATAAGTAATCATAGGTGTACTCATAGTGGTGCTTCAAATAGTCCCAGTAATTTTTTCATATGATTTGCTTCATGTGAACGATCATATAGAAGCTTATTGATACACACTGTTCAATTGGAGGCACTAGACATGGTTGACATTATAATTATTAATGTCTCCTACCATTTCCAAAGTTTTTTAATGATTGGAGGACAAGGTTGAATTCTCTCATCACTTGAAGTTAAGGAAATTCAAGAGCTTGAAGTGTGTGGTTTCCTTTTATAAACCCCAAAATCTACACCTCTTGACATTATAATTTATTCTTCCCTCTGGTTTGATCTATGTGAATTTCTTGAGTGTCCACTATTCATCTCTCTATTGGCAACATGAGAATATTGTTATATGGTGTTTTCATTGATGAAAACCCAATACACAAATGCATAAGTGTTGGTCTAGAGAAGACCAAGTGTTTTAGAGAATTGGCCAACTCCTAATGTGCATATTCAATATTTAGAGGAATAGTTTTGTTGTCCGTATTGCTCTACTATGCATCATCTTGTCATGATTTTTTGAGGTGTTCATCGTATGTTTTGGAAATATCTAAATCCAAAGTTTCTAGTCTTGATGTCTTCCATAGTTGAAGATTTTGTTGAAAGTGTGTCGAGCTTAGTAGTGGTAGTGTTATGGGTGTAAAGTACATGTTGGAATGCTCCAAATTCCACCGTGGATAAATATTATGTAGTGGAATTTTTAGAAATTTTTAGAAGGTGTTAGATGTGTGTGCACTCCAAGTGGAAAGTTATTAGGTGGGATGCATGTTGAGTTGTGAATGGATAGTTGTTTCATTTAGTTGTTGCTTCACCAATGATGCTAACCTAAAGGTTTTGGGGTCGTGCAGAGTTGAGTTGTGTATAGAGTGAAATTGTGGGAGTAATTATAGGTCATTCCAAACTATTTTTCTATGGTACATGTTTTTTTCTCTTTACAAAGTGTGTGTGTGTGTTAGAGTTTTGTGCCGATACGTTATTGTGTTACATGGTTCATGTAATTAGGCTGACCTAATTAATGTTTTGGTTGGTTGTGGTATATATACAAGGTTAATTCTTTGTATGATGGGTATGGAAGTGTAGATATGTGAGGAAAATTTATAATAAATGTGATATGTGAATGAAGTGTGTTGGAGGTAACTAAGTGTGTGTGTGTGATCTCATGTAGTGTGAAGTGCGAAAGGTGATAGTGGTGAAGTATGAATGTGTAAAGTCAATTTTCTATGCTTAAGTGGAACTGTATTTTTAGCTTGTTGTAGATGAATTGTTAGTTTTTCATCCTTGGTAGTGATCTACCAGTTATTTTATCTCTTTCTATTATGGGCAGTGAGCCCTTAGAAGTGAGCCTCAGGTAGTGAGCCATTATTTTTGGATAGTGAGCCCTTGGACAGTGAGTCCACCATTATGTAAATCAATTATAACTGGTTATAATATATTGTGATCTAATCCTCACCATTTTTTTCCCTTTTAAGGGTTTTCCATGCAAATTTGGTGTTGTGTTTATTGATGTGATGCATTCTTTAATTGTTGCACTTTCTATTACTGCAAGTTTAATGTGATGATTTGAATGGAGGTTTAGGTTAATGAAGTTAGTGAATTTTAGTTAATATTGATTCACCCCACTCTTAGTATATTCCAGGTGTTCAACAATTGGTATCAAATCTCGGTTCCTTCAATTGGATTAATTGCTGAGGTAGATCTTTAGAGGTTGAACACATGGAAACTAGGAGATAACCTATTCCTTTGGAAGAGATCATACTTGAGGGGTTTATTGAAGAATACTATGAAGTTGATATGGAAGGAGAACTCAAATCAACCATTTATGATTTGGATAAAGAAGAATGTGAGAATAGAGATCTGAAAGAAGATATCAAGCAAGCAGATGAGTGCATCAAGAAGTTGAGGGATCAAATCAAGAAAGTTAAAGAAAGACTCAAGGAAATAAAGGAGTAGCTCAAAAAATAAAATAATATAATCACTACTCTGAAAGTGCAAGTTGAAGAAGGAAAAAGAGTTGAAGACTGCTTGAATTCCAAATTGAAAGACAAGTCTGCAAAATATTCAAAGCTTGAAGAAGTTGTGACTCTAAGGAAAGATCTAGAGAAAGAAAAGATTCAAGATGACAAATTCAAGAAAGGATCCACCTTGGTTGATGATAAACTAGGCAATCAAAAAGCTTCAAAGGACAAAGAAGGATTAGGGTTTGAAAGAGGAAAATGTTTAAAGGAAAAGAAAACTCCAACTAAAGTTGTGTAAGAGAGGGGGACCAACCACGTCAAGGCCCTAGGTCATGGAGAGCCAAGAGTGGAAGGCTTCCCTAACTTACCTTACTCTAAAGAGGTGTTTGATGTGAAGGATGAGAATGATGAGGACTATAAAGTCCTTCAATCACTCTACAGACCCAAACTATAGTATAGGCTAGGTGAGTTGGCTTTTTGGAGTTGGTTTTGTGGCTCAAAAAACTCTCCGTCCAAAGATGATAGTGTAGTTTTGGGATGTGAGTGTGATGTGTTGGCGTCTCTCAGGCATGTTGGTGTTTGTACAACCATAAAATGATGAACATAGAGAAATTTCCAAAAAGACCTACTAATAGCCTAGCTATTACAATCTAGATGGTAAGATAAAATGGAAAAGTATGCGAAGTAAATACTAAAATGATAAAGTAAATGAACTAGAACCAAGGTGATGAAAACAATCTCACAAAAGTGCATGTTCGCCAGCTAGCTCCAAATGCACATCCACTAACACACAAGAAAGAGGGAAAATTTATTGGGGCTATGTAGGGGCCTGCCTTAGTTAGACTGTTGTTTTGGTGTTTCCACCTCCACTGACAACCAAATAGAAACAATAGAGAAATGTATGATAAAGAAGTAAAGAAAGAAAGCACATGAATAACACTACAAAACAACATATAGCTACTCAACCAAATCATAAAGGAGAGGAGTGAAAATGTTACCACCTCCACGAAGAGCTCAATAGCCAATGATGGAGAAAAGAGCTTGAACAATCACCACAACCTCGACTGTGATGAAGGGAGGTGTTGCAAAACCTCAAGCCCCTACTCCAATGTCTTGCTTCACACTTGCTTGACGAAGTTGATAGAGTGTTGTTGCTACAATGGAGTGTTATAGTGCTGTTGAGAGTGAAATGAAGGTTGAGAATGCTTGAGAATGCAAGAAGTGATGGGAAAAAATGAGTTAAATGCTTAGAGTATCAAATGGAATGAGAATGGATCAATTTTAAGGAGAAGAGAGAGAATCTACTATTTTTGGGGTTGATTGGTCAAAGAGGGACGCTACAAACTGTTCCCAATGGGAAGTGTAATGTGTTTTCCAACTTCATATGCAGGAATCTGTCAGGGACGTAAGCGCACCACATAGACATCTACACATCGCATGGGCATCCCTAACAAATATTCTTCCACTGACACAAAGAACATATGCCAAGTGGAAGGAAGTCAGCAAGCTGATGTGGAGTTTTTCCTTCAAATTTGGTTTTCTAAGGTGAGGATGTACAAAAGGGGAATTTGTGTAAGGGGTGAAAGTTCACTCCTATAAATTTTTCCCCCACTTTAGTGAGCATGAATAATAATGAGTGCTTCAGTAAAGTAGATCAAAGAGTGAATAGGGTTAGAAATTTATACCTGAACCATTGAGGAAGCAGACTGTAATATGGCGAGCTCAAAAGCACAGGGTAAGTAAAGGACTTCATCTCCTCATAGAACTATGAAGTTGTAGATTGAAAGCATCTTACAGACCCATAGACCTACAAGGAGGCAACTCCTAAGATATATCATATGAAGGAAGCCCCAAGGGGTAAGTGCCTCACAGGCCTGCAAACCTGCATAGAAGATTTCCTCCAATATCTCTCACATGAAGGAAACCAAGAAAAAGTGCCCTATAGGCCCACAGACCTACAGGGAAGGTGTTCTCCAAGATCTCTCACATGAAGGAAACCTAAATAAAGTTCCCTATAGACCTGCAAATCTATAGGGAAGGTGTCCTCCAAGATCTCTCACATGAAGGAAACCCAAAAATAATGCCCCTACAAACCTGCAAGTCTACAAGGAAGGTGTCCTCCAAGATCTTTGACATGAAGGAAACAAAAAGATAGTGCCCCATAGACCTACAAACCTACAAGGGAGTGACCCCCAATCTCTCTCACATGGAGTAAGCTCAGAAAAGGTTCCCTACAGGCACACAAACCTATAGGGAGGTATCCCCTAAGATCTCTCACATGGAGGGAACCCAAGGAAGGAGACTCTATAGAGTCAAAAAATAGCTTCATAGGCACACCTGCAAAGTGACATGTTCACCTATAGATAGAGCATGTCTGAAAGTGGCCACATAGGAAAGTAAGTGGATAGTCATGCAGATTGTCGATAGATTGTAAAAATTTCAAAGGGGTCCCTCAAGGACCCGGCATGAAGAAAGGGGTCCACTCAAGGGACACACTGTTCGAAAGTGCAGAAGAGATGTTTCTTTCTCGAATCGATTCATCATCAAGTAATCCTTTTGAAAGATGTTCACTTCATCAAGGAATTCGAAAGGAAGAAATTTCCCCCTTGTTAGGGGAAGGTCAAAGTTTCTGCCACCTCAAAGAAAAGGTCTCAAGTTCTTTCTTTGCGAACCCACGATGAAGGAAACATGTTCCATTAGGGTTTCAAGTCAAGAATTCTATTCTTTGAAGAAAGTTTGCAAAGATTCCCAAGAAAAGATTTGTTGGAAATGAATACATTTTCTAAAAATTAGAGTGTCATAGAAATGGCATTGTCACAAATGAAAGGGACAACTCAAGCAAAGAAGAGAGAAAGATAAAAAAAATCTAAGAGAGATAAAGACATCACAAACAAAGGGCACAAGGGTGATATGATATTTTGAGGTCAGAACTACTCATAAATATAAATATAAATATAAATATATATAGTATAATAATAGTATATAAAATGAACTATAATCAACCCCCTACTATATTAGACCATGTGAAGAATGCACGAGAAGGAAAATGAAAATAAAAAATTGGGTCAACATGGAAGGGAAGCCTAAATGCCCCCAACACTTTGCATCATCCCCAATTTACCAAAAATCAATCAAAATCATGGAAGAATGATGATACAAATAGAAGAAGGTTCATGACACAAAAACCACACTTGTATTCAAGCACCAACAAGGGTGACAAGGGTCATCCAGGCACACATAGCACAATCATGAGGGAACACATCATAATACACACACATCTAATCTAAAGATAAAGAAGGGGCCTCCCCCTAACACTGATAGATCGAGAGGTTGCCTGCTTCCCACTCTAGATCATCATAGGGGGAAGGAGAATGAGCTTGTAGTGGTGGAATGTTAAGAGGGGGAGCGTTTGACCTTCTCGAAACAAGGGCTAAGGAAGAAGCCTCCGCAAGGTCTCCTCCACTCGACTCGTGTGGAGCTGTGGTCAACGATTTCATGAAGATTGTTGACAAGGTTGGAACTTCATTCAAAGAGTCACATGTAATTCAATGGAGTGCCATGTCATACCTTAATGGATGGGGAAATATGTGCCTGAGGTTCACCGCTAGGCTCACTGAGTAACTCAAGAGTGATGACGAACTCAGGGGAAGTTGAGACTAGTTTCATTACCAAAATAGAACAAGTCAATGCAAGACCACCTTTTAGGGAAGGTGGGATCCTATTATGTCCTCCATTGTTGGAAGGACCACTCTCCACCTTCTGCTCCATTGGGGATGTGAATTCCCCATAGATGAGGCGAGAGGTGCAGAGGAAGAGGAGGAAGAAAAAACTACAACAAATACCATTGAAGTGTTCAAAATATCTACGAGTTTCAAGAAAGGTGGGACATCTAGAAGGGAAATCAACAAAGGAAACTCCATCAAAGGATTGATGAACACCTCCACCTTTTTAGGGTTAGGTGCATAATTCATACTCATAGTGAAAGTTGGAAGTGATGCAGAGTTAGATTGAATGGAAGCAAAGGGGAGGAGAGAGGAGGACGCGATAGAAGTCCTTGATACAGGGGTGGTCCTCTCCTCTTCCTTCCTTTGTAAGGTGGCCTACTTAGCCATGAGATCCTTTCACCAGTGCTTTCACTCATGCGCAAGGTGATTTCTATGAATCTTTGAGCTAGAGATCGAAGGTTGTGAAGGAACAAAAGGCTCTTGCTCAGCCATGGGAGTGTCCTCCATAGCTATTTCCAATAGAGGGACAAGCTCTTGAATGGGAGCAGGAGGAGCAGGTTGAGAATTAGTAGGGGGATTCGACTCTAACACCTCAGTAATGAGCCTCTTCCCATTTACCACTTTGGGAGAAGAAATAGTAGGAGGCCATGGAGGTCAAGACAAAGGATTCCCCATGGGGAGAATTCTTCCTGCTATACCGAACGGGCCTAGGCTTCATGGGAAGAACAAGAAGCTCAAATGCGGGATGCTTGGACTTTTGTCAAGTGGCCACCATAGAATCTGATGGTGCCACAATATAGCAAGAAGGAGCATCAGAATAAATAGTTGAAGAGGAAGAAGGATGATCTTGGGACTGCTTCTCTTCTTCCCCTCTACATGCCTTGGTAGCATCACTGTCAGCTTTTAAGTAAGCCCTATGTGAAACAACATAAGGTGATGGAGGGTATCTCACTCTTGGTGTTAGGCACCCTCTCTTATAGTTCTAATAAGTTTTATACAAAAGTTCCTTCCTAGGTAGAAGAGGACCAATAGGCATAGGCCAAGAGTAATCCAAGGTGTAACTACCATGCACACCCAATGGTTTTGTAACTAGTGTCATGAATTACATGCATGGAACCTTCGTGGATAAATTTTAAACATTTATGCATGACTGAGGGAACTGCATTCATAGCTACCAACTAAGGGATACCCAACTTCACTCTAAAGAGTTTAGATCCAAGGATTATGTCAAACAAAAGCTTCATGTTTTTAGGTCCAACCAAAACTGACAAGATGATACTACCTAGAGGAGGTACAAAAAGTTTGTCATACATACAGATGGTGCTCATAGGTGCATCATATCCATCTTTATGCAGAAATTTGAATAGCATGATCTCCTCAGTTATAATGTTGACTTGAGACATCAGATCAATGAGAACACCTGCTATGATCTTTCCCTTGATTCATGTAGGGATGTAGAGAGGAGACGGTTCCCTATTAAAACCCATAAGAAGATCTTGTGAGGTGAAGGTTATGCTAGTACCACTATTCACAAGTTGCATAGAGGGGATAGGTTTATGCAAGAAAGAGGCCATCGTATGCAACAAACGACACTGTCATAGGGCCCCCCCAAAGGTTGCAAAATAGGACAGTGACCTAATTAAGGTTTCATTGCACAACACTTTCGAATCCTTCCAACTACACCTACTAGGGGCCATAGGTTGGGTTGTAAGGTGAAGGCCTGACAACACTCACACCTACAACACTCCTAGAATACAAAGAAAAGAACTTTCAGTATCGCTAAACTGAACCAAAATGGTTCACGTCAAGTTCACCAAAATTGTAAGAGAGGGGGACTGACCATGTCAAGGCCCTAGGTCACGGAGAGCCAAGAGCGAAAGGTTGATCTAACTTACCTCACTCTAAAGGGATGTTTGATGTGAAGGATGAGAATGATGAGGACTATAAAGTCCTTCAATCACTTTGCAAACGTGAACTATAGTCTGGGCTAGGTGAGTTGGCTTTTTGGAGTTAGTTTTGTGCCTCTAGTGTATTGCACCTAGGGCTTCATGGTGCAAAGAGGGTCTAATGTTAGTGTTTTTGTGGTTAAGTCATGTTTTTGTGTGTAATAAGGTCATTAAGACCATGTCATGTGTGTTTGAGTCAATATTAGGTCATTAGGTGGATTGGTGAGTCAAGTTGTATAAAGTTGTCAAGTTTGCAAAAATGTTGTAAAAGTGCAAAAATAGGGAATATGAAGAGTCATCGGTTGTAAATGAGAAAGTTGGATAGTTGTGACTAAAATGGAAGTTGGGAAACATTGGGAAAATGTTAAATACATCTTGGGAAGGTTGAGACCAAGATTGGTTGGGTGTATTTTGAAGAAAATCAATAAAAACTAACTCAACAAATCAAACTTTTCAAATTTAAAACCCTAACTTGGTGATTTTCTCTCAAACCCTCCTATTCTCCTAGTAGTACTCCATAATTTTTTTTTCCCACACAAATTTCTTCAAATAATTCAAACTTGGAAACTAATTATAGATTTATATACCCTTTATCCTCTTTTACAACATATCTCAATTGCAAGTGGGGTTATTTTGGAACATAGAGGTCAAATTTATGTTGCTATGCTTTGGATTAAGGCTAATTAGGCTTGTTTAGATAGGTCACAATAAGGTTTCCACACTCCAAGGTTCAAATCTCCATGCCAATGGCTCATAAACATCATTTGGTGACTATCAAACCCTTTCCAATCAATTTCAATCACTACCTAAGAGTTCTTCAAACCTTAATTGCAAAAAGGTTGCTCGAGCAATTTTTGCATTTTGGGTCTTAAGGGAAGTTGAATGGTTGGATTTCAAAAGACAGTTTCAAATGGTTAGTTTTGGCTTGTAAAGGCTTAAATAAGTCTTTTGGAGGTGAAGACAAGGTTTTGGTGATTACCTTTTGAAGATTGAACATCAATAAAACTTTGTTTTCTACATTTTTACATTCAATTTTGCTGCTACAGTGAGTAGTATGGCCCTGTATAGCCTAGAAATGGTCTAAGTTTCATTGGAATTGATGTTAAATTGAATATAATATCTTCTACATTTCATTTCATTTGATTTCATCAAGTTTGAAGCAAGTTATGGCAGTTTTGTTGAAAGTTGTTGAAACCCTCATTAAGGTGAGTTTTGACTGAAAATCATGGATTTCTTCCCATTCCATCAGTGAATAGGCCTTAAAATCACTAGAATGGGTGTAAAAATGTTGATTTTTTTGTTCTTGAAGTTGCAAGAGCAGGGGATGGAGGTTGGTGTTAATTTGTTGATGCCCTAGGCAGAAAACATCATGTTTTAGGCATAGGAGATGCATAGGAGTTAGGGTTTGAAGAAGAACTCTTAGGCAGTGATTGAAATTGATTGGAAAGGGTTTGAAAGTCACCAAGTGATGTGTTTGAGCCATTGTCATGGGGATTTGAACCTTGGAGTGTGGAAACCTTATTGTGACCTATCTAAACAAGTTTAATTAGCCCTAATCCAAAGCATAGTAGTAGAAATTTAACCTCTATGTTCCAAAGTAACCCCACTTGAAATTGAGGTATGTTGTAAAAGAGGATAAAGGGTATCTAAATCTATAATTATTTTTTGGTTTTTAAGTCTTTCAAGAAAGTTGTGTAGGAAAAACCACTTATGGAGTACTACTAGGAGAATAGGAGGGTTTGAGAGAAAATCACCAAGTTAGGGTTCTAAGTTTGAAAATTTTGATTTGTTGAGTTAGTCTTGAGATATTTTGTGATCATCCACCTTGCTCTGCATCAGCCTTAAACAAATTTCTAAGGAAAACAATGCAGTTATGGGATGTTAGCGTGATGCGCTGACATCTCTTGGGTACACTGGCATCTGTACGACCATAAAACGATGAACACAGAGAAACTTCCAAAAAGACCTACTAACGACCTAGCTAGTACAATCTAGATGGTATGAAAGGATGAAAAAGTATGCAAAGTAAATACTGAAATGATAAAGTAAATAAACTAGAATCAAGGTGGCAAAAAATAATCTCACAAAAGTGCCTGTTCGCCAACTAGCTCCAAATGCACGTCCACCTACACAAAAGAAAGAGGGAAAATTTGTTGGGGCTGTATAGGGGCTTGCCTTAGTTAGACACCCATTTTGGTGTTTCCACCTCCATGAACAGCCAAATAGCAATGATAAAGAAAGGTATGATAAATAAGTAAAGAAAGAAAAAACACAAATAACACTACAAAACAAGATATAGCTACTCAACCAAATTGTAAAGGATAGGAGTGAAAATGTTACCACCTCCATGAAGAGCTCACTAGCCAATGATGGAGAAAGAGAGCTTGAACAATCACCACAACCTCAAATATGATGAAGGGAGGTGTTGCAAAACCTCAAGCCCCTACTACAATGACTTGCTTCACACTTGCTTGACAAAGTTGATAGAGTTTTGTTGCTGCAATGGAGTGTTGAAGTGTTGTTGAGAGTGAAATGAAGGCTGAGAGTGCTTGAGAATCTAATAAGTGATGGGAAAAAGATGACTTGAATTCTTAGAGGATGGAATGGAATAAGAATGGATCAATTTAAAGGAGAAGGGAGAGAATCTGCCATTTTTGGGGTCGGTTGGTTGAAGAGGGACATTACAAACTGTTCCCAATGGGAAGTGTAATGCCTTTTCCAACTTCAGATGCAGGAATCCGTTAGGGACATAAGTATGCCACACGAACATCTACATGTCACGTGGGCATCCTCGACAAATATTTTTTCACCGACACAAATGACAAATGCTAAGTGGATGGAAGTCAACAAGCTGATGTGGAATTTTTCCTTTGGATTTGGTTTTCTAAGGTGAGGATGTACAAAAGGGGAATTTTCATAAGGGGTGCAAATTCACTCCTATACAAGTTGAAAATAAGAATGAGGAAAAACGGAAGATGGGAGATAAGAAGAGAAATAATAGATAGGTATAGAACTAGAAGAAATATTTCAAAAGGTCTCCTATCAGATAACCAACTGCACAAATGTATTCATCTTTTAATGGTTACTATTATTCTTGCAATAAATTTGGACATAGGGTAGTAAAGTGTAGAACAAGTATGAATAAGAATGTTCAATCAGTTTTTGATCAGTGTTATACAAGTAAAAGATTTGGTCATAAAAATAGTGAATGCAGAAGTTAGATGATGAATGGTTACAATAATGGTATGATGTTCCAATCATTCAACGGTTACTGTTATACATGCAATGGATTTGGGTATAAGGCTTTTGAATGCAAATCTAGAATGACAAGAAGTAAGTTTGTCTAGCAAAAAGGTGTCATATGTCACGAGTGCAATAAGCAAGAAACATAGCTATGTTTTGCATAAGCAAGAATGTGAAACCTTCTAGTTCATAGAAGAAGGTTGATCTAGAAGAAAAGGCTAATCTATAGAGATGAAGAAGGAAATGAATAAGATCTAGAAGAAAAAGGAAGAGAATGAGGTGAAGAGTGAATTTTTGTCAAATGTTGGTACAAATGTTTTCTTTCAGAAACTAGAGAAAGAGTATTTGCTCAGGGGGAGTTTTAACAGAAAAATTTCTAGCCCCCTACCAAAGATAAGATGTTGAATTCTTCAACATATTGGTATATGTTTAAGTTTTTATGCTTGGTTTGTTGGTTGTATCTTTGGTGTGAAATATCATATTGTAGAGATTTACAGAGTGATTGAAGGTGCCTATGACAACATTGTGTGGGTTTTCCATCTTTTTGATCTAACTTTATCTACTGTAATGAATGCACATTAGGTTACTGGAAAAGGGTTTATATGTCATTTCACATATGTTAAAGTAATTTGTAATCAATCAATTAAGGTGGAGAGTAAAGAAGAGGAAATTTGAAGCATTTATTGAAACCCTACTAGTAAAGATTCATAAGGTATTTATCAATTTCTTGAAAACCATAGTTTTGTGAAGATTCAAAATATTTACTCAAGTGATTGATGTGCTTGAGTGACCAAGACCTAAATTCAAGAAGCATGTGTATACATCTAGAGATACAAACCTTGAAGGTATATTCTCTACAGTTTCATATGGCATAATACACATAGATGATTTGTGGATATATATCCACACAAAAAATGGAAGAGTATGATCATTTGAAGATGGTAGAATATTGGGAGAAGGTGTTGAATGGATATGATTTTGAGTTAAAACCAAAATATGAGAGCTTGATGAAGAAGAAATTGGATGTGTGGAACAAATTTCCTAATTTTTGCTATGAGGATGAATGGGTAAAATATGTCTTGAGCCAAATTCACAACAAGTTCATGCAGATGGACATGCCCCATATGATAAACAAGGAAGAAATGGTGATGAAGCTCACAAGAGAAAATTTTGATAAGTGTTCCCTAATGGTGAGTGATATTGACGATCCAATGGTGAAGTATTCTTCTATAGTGATAGGTTACAATGTCTTCTATGTGAATAGAGAGAATTTTGTATATGCCACCACAATTCACACAACTCATCAAATGGTGAAGGAATGTATAGACATAGATTTATATGATCTCCCAAAATAATAGTTGATGGCTAATTTTCATAAGACCAAAGAATCAAGGTGTCCCTTTCGGTATGGTACCCTTGTTATTTGTTTGTTGTTTTACATTCAAAATGTGTTGATCGGTGCAAAGAATACAATATGGGATGATAGTGTACAGGTAGCTATGCAAATAAGAGATCATTTGAGAAGGTTTATAGACCTAGAATCTTGAAACTCTATATTGTGGGGATTATTCAAATCATTCCAATCTTGGATGCAAGAAATAATTAGAATTACAAAAATTATTGTGGATAAATACAAGTATGACATAACATTCATGGTGAGTAGAAACTACTACTATATAGAAGCAGTTGATCCAAAATAGTTTGGGTTTTGGAGCTTAGCTATGAGGTAACAAAAGATAAATTTTTGGGTCTTGTAGAAGATGTATTGAGTAAACCTAGAGGTCTTGCTATTGAAAGCTATGGTGCCTATGAAGAGAAAAAGAGTCAAGTAAACCTAGAGAGGAAAAATAAAGACATTGTAGAGAATGTTGAGAAGATGAAAGCTTAGTTGGAGGATGTAGAGAACTCACCCAAGGGTTCTATAGAAAAATCCAAAACATTTGTTGCTTCATAGGGTATTCCAAGTACAAGAAGGTCAGTCAAGACCTTTTCCCCCTCTCTTGGTGCTCTTAAGTCCTCTAAAATAAATCCTACATGTAGTTCCAAGAAGAAAGAAACATCTAGCAACCCTGAGACACAAACGACTCCTAAGAGGAAGAAAAAATAAAAGGATACCAAGGAGAAATACATATTTTGTGAAGAAAAAGAATGACCCCAATTGGTATAGAAAAGGAAGTCTCAAATCTCTTAAGAAGAGACCAGTTCAAAAAGAACAAAAGTTGATGTGGTAGACAAAAAGAGTGAAGAGGAATTAGAAAAAGAAAAGAAATCTTTTATTTTTCATAGAAGAGAAAAGAGTGCTAGTGAACCAACAATTTTGAGGTTTTATGTGCTTCTCTTGCACTCTTAGGGTTTTTCACCTAAAAGGAGAGAGATAGAACCCTCAAAATTGAGGTGGTTCACTCAAATTAAGGAATGTATGATGTGATTATGACTAAATGCAATAATGTAAATGCAACTAAATGATGAAATTGACTGATTATGAATGCAAAACTAATGAAATAAGCAATGTTTGAAAACACAATGTGTTATACAAAAAATGAACCAAAAACATAAACTAATGCAAACAAAACTGAATGAGGTTTAACAGAGTGCACCTAGAAATTGAATGTTGATCTTAGAAGATTCTGGAAACTGGAAGAAATCATTGTTTATCATTAGTGGGACTCATTTGCCATTGATGGTGAATCAGTCCTCCTATTGGTAAAATGACCTGAAACTACTTTCTGACTGTCGTGAACTAGATTTTGACAAAATCAACTTTTTTCAGCCTTCAGGTGGGACTCATTTGCCACTGATGGTGAATTAGTCCTCCAAAAATCTACAAATTCAAGAGTCAATTATGTAGGTCCAAATCTGCACTTGTCTTCTTATCAGGTTAAGAGTCAAATCTATAGAAAATGGGTTGTAGGTTGTCTCCAAGCTTGAATTAGGGTTTAGTTGACTTGAAACACTTTGTTGACTTGTTATCCACTTTCCAACACCTATTTTCTTGACAAATCTGCATACAAAAGTCTACAAACACACATGCAAAAGGGGAAAAATGGTTAAGGGTTAGAGTATAGGGATTTGCCTTGGTCAAATCCCACTTTGGTAATCAAACCCTTAATAAATAAATGAAATGAAATAAGCAAGGAATGATGAATAAATAGCATGAAAATTTCCTAAACTCACCAAAACCTTATTGAAGAAATTTGAAGATGTGCCAATGGCTGCTCCAAGATGCTTGATGAATGCTTGATTGAATGATGCTTTGATGGATTGAATGCAATTGAAAGCTTGAATGAACTAGTCAATGAATTAGGATGAATGGGGGTTAAAATAGATGGAAAAACACTTATTTATACACACTTATGCCCAAATATTCCAATAATACATCACAAGCCAACATAAGGTATTTTTGAATAAAAACCCGAGAGAAAATTTGAATTATATTGAATTTGGAGTGAAGAGGGACTCATTCACCAACCATGGAAAATAGGTCCCACTCTAGGATTGTAAGTGGGTGTTGGGAATTAAGTTGCATTTAATGTTATTTGTAGAGTTTACATTCAAAAGTACACTTAATTAAGTCTTATGAGTGCATAAAGGGGTCAAATAAAGCATAAGAAAGGTGTAAATAGTGATAACAAGCCTAGAAAAGCATGAAATCTTGTTACAAGACTTTACAACACTTTAGAATAGGGCTTGATAAGTGATGAAAATGTGATTTTTAGGTGAATTATAATGAGAAGAGTCTAGAAAAGTGTAGAAATGTGTTACAACACTTCACAACACCTTCACAAGACATCATAATGTGAATATTCAAGACCTAATTTGAATGCAGAAGTTACATTGCAAAATTAAGTCAAAGTAAAATAGATCAAGCATCATAAGAGAAAGACCTAGAAAACCATGAAAATGTCAATGATCCATTTTTCTATGGTACAACTAGAAAATAAGAAAAATCACCTAAAGGTAAGGGAAATAAGAGAGAATATTCCTTCAGTTAGGGAGCACAATCCCATGAAGTTGGATGCTTTTTTCAACAACATTGAAGATATTTGTTTGTTGAAATAAATTGTTGAAATGTTTTTGGATGCAAATGATGAAGATAAGGAAACCATAGAAGAAGCTATAGTCAAATATATGGTAACATTTGATACTGGCCTAGATAAGATATAAGATCAATTTATTAATGATCTAAAAGATGTTCTAATTGCAAGAAGAGAAGAACCTATTGAAGACGATGCAAAGATAAAGGAATTTTCCTTGGATAAGATTGGTTCCCTACTATCTCATGAGGATAGATGCAAGTGTTCTAAGCTATATAGCAAGAAATGTAGGATGAAACAAAGAGTTGACACTCTTATGAGTAGAGATAAGAAAGAAATTGAAAGGCTAAAGAATGAGACTTTGAATAAGGCTGAAGAGCTTGCTAAAGGGTTGGGAGCTCCTCCACGTAATGAATATCAAATGCAACAAAACACACCCCTCCTGGAAGACAATGTGCCTATTGGAGAGCAACATGAGCATGAGCTTGGACAGGAAGACATACTGATAGATAATACCCCTCTAGTTGTGGACAATATTGTTGAAGAAAAGGAAGGTGATAGGTAGGATGTATCGAAGAAGGATGAAGCTCAATTTGACCAGGATTCACCCCCTCAGGATATGGAGATAGATGTTGAGAAAAATAAAGAATACATGTAAGGTCTCCCAAAGAAGAGTGAGGAAAAAAAAGAAGACACTTCGCCTCCTCTAGAAGTAGAGAAGAATGCTAAAAAATGTTCTGGTAGTGGAGAAAAGGAGGAAAGTTACAAAAAGAAAGGAGAAAGTGAAAAAACAAATGGTGAGTCCTTGAGAGCCTCTAGAGATTCGCTGAAAGATCTATTGGACATGCAATTTCAATTTGAACAAATGGTGTTTGCACAACTCCTTCAGATTCCCATGCAAGAAGGTCAAGCAGACCTGAATAAAATTTCCCCTTTACATAAGTTACAACTTGGTGAAGTATTTCATGCCTTCACAAGGAAGGATATTCTGCAAACACACTAGAAGATTGCAAATTTGGTAGATGAAGTAGTAAAGGTGTTGTAGGAAGGTATTCCTAGAATAACCATTGATAATTATTTATCTAGTATACAAAAAATAAAATTATTGCTTGATTCTTTTAAGGATTATATACTAGTTTAGAAGAAAATATTGAAAATGAAATGGAAAAGAAAGTCAATGATAAAAGGTTTTTTTATGTTTCCTATAATTGTGCCATTGCACACACCAAGTTGCAAGGAAACTTGAAGGATGTTAAAAAGTGTTTGGAGGAATCTAAACAATTATTTTTAGTATTTTTTGAAGTGGCTAGTTTCTACAAGGATAATAAAAACTCAAATGGACTCTATTGAGTCACAAATTGCTTAAGCCTCAGGTCCATATGATCCAACAAATGATGTAGATGGAGCTACAAGAGCTATCAGTGAAAATCTGCATGGTTAATTCTTTCTATTGCAAGAAAAAAGGAGAAAATAATAGTGCAATATAGTTATCTCAAAGATATGATAAGTACAAGATGTACCCTTTAACTAAAGTTTTATCTTATGCAAAGAAGGTGGTGCAAATGAATCCAATGCCTAGTTCTCTAGAAGAAGGAAAAGACCTCTATATTTAGTGTGAAAATCAGTGCCATATGCTTGCCTTTTCTAAAGAGGATTGGGAAGTTATGAAGAAATATTGGGAGGCACACCTTTCTAAACTAAAGGAGTCTTATAATGGTTAAGCTGTAAAAAAATTATTTGTATATGTAATTTTTTTATTCCAATGTACATATGCAGAAGTAGTTGATGGTGGTATAGTATATTTTTTTTCGTTTTTGATGGATAATATTGTTAGGGGGGGAAATTTGATGTAAGTATTTTACTAAAGGGGATATTTTTGTTGAAGTGTGTTTAGTATAGAAGAGAAGTGTCTTTTTGGTACCCTTTTCCCTTGATTTCAAAGGGGGATAATGTTTTGGAGAGTGGTTTGGAAAGTGTGTTTCCATCAATGATAATAGGGGAGATTGTTGGAAACATTATCATGTTGATATATGTTGTTTTCATTGATGAAACCCATTGTATAAATGTAGAAGTGTTGGTCAAAGAAGATCAAGTGTTTTGGAGAATTGGCAAAGTCTCGATGTGCATATTTAGTATTTAGAGGAACAATTTTGTCATCCACTATGTAGAATCTTGTCATGTGGTTTTGATATGTTCATGGTATGTGTTGGACATGTCTAAATCCAAAGTTTCTAGTCTTGATGTCTGCCATAGTTGAAAATATTGTTGACAGTGTGTCGGTCTTAGTAATGGTAGTGTTACAGGTGCAAAGTGCATGTTGGAATGCTCCACATTCCACTGTAGATAAATAGTATGATGTGTAGTTTTGAGGAAGTATTGGAAGGTGTCAGATGTGTGTGCACTCAAAGTGGCAATTGATTAGGTGGTCCATGTATTGAGTTGTGAATGAACAATTGGTTCATTCAGTTGTTGCTTCACCAACAGTGCTGACCTAAAGGTTTTGGGGTCATGCGGAGTTGAGTTGTGTATAAAGAAAAATCATGGGAATAATTAAAGGTAATTTTTTTCCTATTTTGGTGTGGTAAACATTTTTTTTCTCTTGAAAAATCATGTGTGTAATATTTTTGTGCCAATAGGTTATGGTGTTACATGGTTCATGCAATTAGGCTGATCTAACTAATGTTTTTGTTGGTTGTGGTATATATAGAATGAATGTGAGATGTGAATGAAGTGTGTTGGAGGTGATTAAGTGTGTGTGCAAGATAGTTGTGAAGTATGAATTGTGTAAAGTAAATTTTTTATGCTTAAGTGGAAATGTATTTTCAGCATGTTATAGATGTAATGTAAGTAGTTCATCCTTGTTAGTGAGCCACTCTTTCTTCTATCTCTTTCTATTTTGGGCAATGGCCCTCCGAAGTGAGCCTCTAGTAGTGAACCATTCTTTCTAGATAGTGAGTCCACTATTTTTTAAATCCATTGTAATAGGTTATAATATTTTGTGAGCTAATCCCCATTGTGGTTTTTCCATTTCAAGGGTTTTCCATACAAATATGATGTTATTTTTATTGATGTGATGCATCGTTTAATTTTTTCTTTCCATTACTGCAAGTTTAATGTGATGCTTTGAATGGGTGTTTAAGTTAATGAAGCTAGTGAATTTTAGTGAATACTAATTCACCCCCGCTCTTAGTATTCCACAGGTTCAACACTCTCTACCTGAGTTCTCTACTTTCATGGAACTCAAATCAATCAGCTAGTGAGTTCTAGTTCTAATTCCCAAATGGAAATACCCAGAATCAGGTGCATAAACATCTAGGATGCTAAAGAGGGTCATTAAGATCAACTACACATGGATGGAAATTGTGTTAAGGGTCATCATAGGGGAGATTTTTTTTATAGAGATAGCCTCATCTACTATACCCATCACAGGTAGCATCCATTTTCCTATCCAATGCTATGGATTCATTACAGAATTATGGTTTGGTTACATAGTTAGAGGTTGATATTTTTCATGAAAAATATTTAATGGGCCACTCCCTCAATAATAAAATTTGAGCATATGACCTTCACAATGACAAGGCTATGGTGGGAGGACTTTTCAAACACAAAGATCTAAAAAATAACTCTAAATACTTGTGTGCATACATAAAAACCTAAGTGGGAATTGCAAGTATGGGATGAGGCAGAGGCATGTTGGGAAAATGTGTCTCAACCTTGTAATTACATAAGGTACTTTTGATAGGTAAGCATGGGGGGCATGGGGTCTAGGAGGACTATTCCCTTGATGGGGGGTCTGGGCGTCTATGTCCTTGTAGGGGTGTCTTGAATCTATTTTCACAATCCTCTGGTGTTAAATCTAAGCTCCAAACTCTCTCCTACAAGTTTTTTAGATCAATATCGGTTAATTCTATAGGTGAGTTTCTATGACTTGACAAGGTGTAGAGATTTAAATGCAACACTGAATAAATGATCTTCAAACTTCCTTTAATCCTCTACAAACCTAAAATACGTACATTCAAAGAGAGAAGAAATGATATGTCATTTAGATGCTTGCCATATTCAAACCCCATGTTAGTGTTTCCACTTCCACAATGGCAATTCCAATGATAGAAAATATAAATGATAGGAAGGAATGACAAATCAAAAAAGTGTTGCAACTCACCACCCTTCAATGGCTTCCTTGAAGGGTTGAAGTCATACACATCAGTTCAATGTATTGGATCTTGTTTACTTGAATTTCTTGGAGACCTACAAAAAGGTTTAGCCTTCAAAAACAATGATAAAATAAACATACATAAACTCACATAGGATTTGGCATGATGCTTGGATCTTGAATTGCTATAATAAATCACTAAAATATTTATCTTGACTTCTCTTGAATTGCTCTCAATGTTCACTTGTTGCTAGATATCTCTTGTTAGTGCTAGATATCTTTTAAAATGATTCAATAACTATGTATTTATAGAAATTATTCAATTTCTTGCAAATGAGATCCTGATAGCTGGCATTTGTAAATTGAATTTCAACTGTTAAAATTACAACACCGACATATTCAAATTTGGATCCCAACAAAATATTGGGACTTAGAGGCCCAAGGGCATCCGAGTTCTGGCCCTATTTTCTAAGATTTTAGGTGTCATGGGAAAAAATTAAAAAATTCATTTGTTCAAAGCTTGCAATTTCTTAGACATTATTAAAAAGAGGCCATAGAATTCATAATTTATGAAATTAGAGGTTCAATTAGGCTCAATAAATTAAGGGGAGAAAATCATAGTTTGAAATTCTCAAGGATGACAATTTTGAATGCTACATCTATAAAAATAATAATTATTTATATATAATAGGTGGATGTGAAGACAACATTCCTCCATGGTGACTTGGAGAAAGATATCTCCATGCCATAATCAAAGCAGTATGTTTTTAAAGGTAAGGAGCTTTTAGTTTGTAGACTAAATTATTTGTGTGCTTTCACATAGAATCCTAGAATGAGGTAATAAAATTTTGGTTTCTTTGTTTTAGGACAAGGTACTTTGAGATCCAATTGGATCATTTTGTTTATTGTAAACTAGATGGTGATCAATTCCTTTGTAACACATTAGACATAGATGATATGTTATATTTTGGTAACAATAAGGACGTGATTTATGATTTTAAGTCTCAGTTTTTTGTATATTTTGGAATGAAGGAATTGGAAGCTAAAATTATATCTTGGGTATGGATATTAGAATCTATAGAGTGAATAAAATACATGGTTGGGCTAGAGTATGTTAACTCTATACTACAATAATTTAACATGGAAACTAACATATCATTAAGTATTGCTATTTATATGGAAGATAAGTTTTTAATTAAATATTAGCATATGGTACCTATAAGGGTGGAGGATGTATATCATGTTTGTTACACAATTATAGTTGTGAGTTTGATGTATGTTATGGTTTTTACTAGTATATAAATTATAGAAGTGGAAATCTTAATCTATTTTATAACTAATCATGGATGATATAATTGGGATATAATTAAAAGGAACATAAAATATTTCTAGATTACCTCTGTTAGTGTAATTAATTATTTATTAGACTAGCATAAGTTAAATTAGGTCTTTTATTTATTTAATTTACTTCTAGTTTGCATCATTAGAAAATCATAAATAATGGGGTAATTACCCTTTCCATGCCTGTAGGAGATAATATTCCTTCTAGAAATCATCTAGAACTTATCTCTATCACCTCATCATTCCCTAGGTATGTTGTTAGGGTTTATGTTGTCACATGTTGTTTTATCAAGAAACTTGACAACATCTTAGCACATTCTATATTTCTCTCATTCCTATATAATAAACACATATGTACATTTGTAACATATTCTAGATCAATCAGATAATCTCTATTTGAATTCCATTATTGCAACACTTTCTATGTAGGTGAATATTTTTCCTGACTAAGATCATCCATGGAAGACTGCAGCTTCATTAGGGACATTGTGACTCTTTCATTTCAAGATGGTATCAGAGATTTTCCAGTGAAACTTCATCCTAGGATCAAGGAAGTTGGATTGTGAGATTCTTTGTAGGCTTGAGGGTTTTACTTTGTAGGCTAGTTGGTTCTACATAGGAACCAATCTATTTTTTGGTACAAATCAGACTCTCTCCAACCTCTCCATTGTGCTCATAAGGCCTTACAACCTATAGATTGCTTGCCCATTCACCAAAATTGGGGATATTTCCACCGGGAGCCAATTGAGGTATTATTTAGGGTTTTCAATTTTTTGTACTATCCATACAAATTTGCAAAAAAAAATCCCCTTTTAGTCATCCTCCATGGTATTTTTAAAAAAAATTGTAGGCATTTTTTTTTCAAAAAATTGGGCTGTTTTTCTAATGTTTGGTAGAAAAATTAAAATTATTGGGAGCGACCTATTATTTTATTCATCAGTCAACATCTATGGTGAAACATTTTTAGTAGCTATAGTTTTCATTGGGTTTATTTTTCCATCTATCGACATTTGTATTAAATTATTTTTGTAGAAATTATATTTCAAATATTATCGACATTCAAAATATTTTTGAATTCCCAAATATTGGAATTATTCAAAAATTTATTTGTTGGTTTTTTTATTCGCTATCTATAGACTTTGGTGGTCAGCCACCGTCACATCCTAACTGTACCTTGCTAGTCTTGTCACCGACTAGACACTCATCGTTGGTGTTTTTCCTGGCCACCATCTAGCACCATCACTATCATCTCCCAACATCCATCGCCGACCAAGTACATTCCTGCCGATCACCTTGTGCCTTTCCTGTGGTCTCATTGAAAATTGATAGCCTAAGTCCACACTCCACCTCTAGCCACATCGCTTGGTTCCTCCGCTAATGGGCCACTCCACTGCCATTTATCCAACGGTGCTTTTTTTAAACTACTAGCTAGCCCCATGGTCATTTCAATGACTGGGGGCTGATTTTTTTTTCCCTAGGGTGCTTGCTTTTTTGCACCTATTTAGCCTACCATCTCCCAAACAATAGTTTTTTTTTAGGGTCATATCTTTGTGCCACAATATCAAAAATTCACAAATGAGATACTGACAGAAAGAGGATTCAAAGCACTTTCTAGTGGTGCACTCTAATTTTCGGGATTCTTCTGCTATCAAAAGTTTAAGTCAACTAAATTCAACCCTCCACTTTGGAATCTACAGCCAATATCTTTGCATCATATTTTCAAAATCTGGTGATTCCAATAGCATTTGAAAGATATTTCAAAGTTTTTTTCATCAGTACAGTCACTTCTTTCAATTTCATCTCCAAGTATCTTTTATTGGTTTCTTGTAATTTGGTGTATTTTCTTGATTCCTTGGGCATCCTAAAGCTTGAAGAATAATTTCTTGATTTGGGAGGCATCTTTTCAGTTGCATATCATCTTTGGAAGTCTCTATTTGTTGTTGAAGGTCAATATCTTTATTTTATTGGAGATTTGTCATAATTTGTTATGGGGTTTTCAAGTCATCCTTCACTAATCATGTTGGGAAAGGGAAACTATCAACATCAATCCCTTCATTTGTTGCCACATTTGTATGGTTGGGTTCCCCCTCCTGATGATTGTATTCAAAACTTTGATTGGAATTGTCAAAGGTATGATGTTCTCAGAGTTATTTCCATGCATTTTGTTGATGATGTTTTGAAAGCTATTGATCATCATAACTATCCTTACATTCTTTGGATTAATATTTGAGAGCTATATGGAGATTCTAATACTCCATTCCTTGATGATCCTATTTCAAAATGTCATTTACCTCTTCATTCTTCAGATCCAGTACCCCACGATGATATTGTTGTATAGGAGGTTGTTGTTTGGATTTCCTTGAATCTTCCAAAGAGGTTGACAAGGTTTCTTCAGATGTTCATTCTTCTCCATCAGAGACTATTTGTATCCATTCACATTCAATGATTCCTTGTCCAAATTCATTGATTGAGGCTTCCATCATCTCCATTCAACAAGACACACTCAATTTTCTAGACTTGATATCACATGATGGCTTTGTTTCACAGATTTTTGACTTGGCTATTTCTACAGGTTTGGAGGATATTCTTGAGGGGATATCACTCCTCTATTCAAATCCTAATTTGGAGAGTTTTCTTGAGTCTCCACATTCCTTTGTCTTGACCTTTGTTGGGGATGCAGAGACTAATTTTGAGGAACTTTCTTTCTCTTTATATATTTCATGTACGAGACTTCTTCCCTCTCATTCCATTTAGGATTTGGAGTTTCTTCAACATCTACCATTGGATTTGCTTCTTCCTAGCAGGAGACATGTGGTTTGACACCTTTGATGCTTCAGACTTCTTTCGGTGATTTTGAAGACACTTTGTTTGGGGGGGAATCTAGTCTCCATCTATTCCTTGAATGGAAGGATCATTATATTGCCATATTTGGATCTTGTTTAGCATCAGTTTCTACATTGTCTTGGTTTGTCACCTTATTCATTGTTTGGGCATGTACTTGAGTTGATTGTGCCATCTTCATCTTCAGTGACAAAGGAGACATATGGGAAGTTTTCAAAGACATCATCTTCATCCACATTTATCCTAATTTCCTTCAATTCTTATTTGGAATGGGAAGTATCTCTACACTTGCACTTGGTTTTGTTTCTTCTGAAAGGGAGACAAGTTGTTTTTCGACATTGGATCATGTTTTTATCTTTAGACACTTACCATTTTTGTAGGTGATCCCATATTCTGGGGGGGCTATATAGTCTCTTTATTTCCCTCCTATGGGGGGATATTTATTATACTATATCCATGTGACAGATGGTTGTAGTCCTTGGGGGATGATGTTGAGTCCTCCAATCATCACTCTTCCATCACTTTTCTACATTTCATCTCCTTTTTGGAGATGGGTTTTCTTCCCACTGGGTTTTCCCCTTTTCTCCATTTGTTGGAGATTAGTTGCATTTTCATTATCATTTGTAAATGGGTACCTAATATGGCCATCATGTTGTCGGAACCCATCATCCATTGCATAATCATTGCATAATAATTTCCTCCTTAAGTTGCACTTATTGGGGGTGTTAGTGTAATTAATTATTTATTACACTAGCATAAGTTAACTTAGTTCTTTTATTTATTTAATTTAGTCCTAGGTTGCATCATTAGAAAATCATAAATAATGGGGTAATTACCATTTCCATGTTTGTAGGAGATAAGATTCATTCTAGAAATCATTTAGAACTTATCTGTATCACCTCATCATTCCCTAGGTAGGTTGTTAGGGTTTATGTTGTCACACGTTGTTTGATCAAGACACTTGGCAACATCTTAGTGCATTCTAGATTTATCTCATGCATATATAATCAAGGCATATGTACATTTGTAACATATTATAGATCAATCAAATAATCTCTATTTGAATGCCATTGTTGTAACACTTTTTGTGTGGGTGAATATTTTTCCTAGAAAAGGTCCTCCATTGAAGACTACAACTTCATTAGGGAAAAAGTGACTCCATCATTTCAACAACCTCTAAGTACTATATTTTAATCATGGTGAATCTATAGGGGACCATCACTTAGTGGATATTTATGGATTCATTGATTTAGATTAGGTAGGTAATGTCCATAACATAAGATCCACCTGTGGAAATTTGACCAATTTACTTAGTGGTACTATTATTTAGATTATTTATGTTACACCTCGTTGTGTTATTACCTATTTAATTTTACCTTGATGGGTTAAAAAAGATTATATATATATATATATATTTGTGATTATTTGATGCATATGAATCTAGATGGAATTAGATGAATGAAAGTTTAATTCACGTTTATATTTATGATGATTCCAACAATGATGTATATAATCCATATGATTGTATTGATATCAAGGCTAACTACTGTTATGATGTACTAAGCTAGATGTAAGAACATGCTCAAACCTCCTAAAGAGAGGGGGAGTATCACCCAGGAGAAGAACTTGGTCTAGTAACCATGATAAACCTAGTTGAGCATACACACTTGCACCTTAGTTGGTCTAAGTTGAGTCAATTTAGTTTGGGTGATTAGTAAGTAATCTTCTAACTTAATTGTGAATGTTTTCTTATTGGTGGAACCTCTTAAAATGGGTTATTATTAAGTGCTATCATATGGTTTAAGACATAGAGAAAACCCACTTTCAAGCTATTCCACTCAAGGATAACCCTAGAGATCTCAATGTAAAGGAGAAAGAGGTCTTGTAATAGGGATTTCCTAGGGGCTGATTGTAAACTAATAAGGGGTTCACCACCAAGTAAGAACTTGGAAAAACAAATGAAATGAAAGATGAAATGAAAAACTTTAATTCAATGTAAAGCTTCACTAAATGACCTAGAAAAGCAAATGAAACAAAATGAAAATCTATAGAAAGGATTGTGTGCACCTAGAAATTTGGAGATGGCTAGAAGGAGGTTTGAAACACTGGAAATTTTGTTTTTAATTTTGAGTGGGAATCGTTCACCAATCCGAGCGAATCAGTCCAAAATTTGGACTTTTGTGTGGGAATAGGAATCTTCCAAATGGGTATCCAAATATGAAAAAGTTTGAATTTTGATTGAAACTAAGACTCATTTTCCAGAAGTGGTGAATCAATCCAATTAGGGTTTTCTGAAGCTTCAAAGTTTGATCTTGCTCATCTCTTCCGTCTTTGTTCTTCTTGATTGATTTCTAGATCTAAAACCCTAATTTACAACTTGTACATGTTCTCTAATGTTCTCCAAGCTTGATGACAACTTTGACAACTTTTCTCCAATCTTGATCCTTAGGAAATCAAACCCCATTTTGGTAATCAAACACAAAGGAGAGGGAAAAAATGTTGTTGGGTTAGTGGTTAGAAGTTTTCCTTGGTCAAAACCCATTTTGGTAATCAAACCTTGAAATAGAATGAAATAGAAATGGAGAATGATGAATGAAGAAAATATGATGTTGTAACTCACCAAACCCTATCAATAAGATGTTGCAAACATGTGTGAGATGGCTCCAATGAATGTAGATCTTGAATCTTGCTTGAAGATGATAGATCTTGATTGAAATGCTTGCTTGAATCATAAAACCCTTGTTGGAAGAATGAAGAAGAATATCTTATTATACAACTTTTTTGTTGTCATTGATGTCACCATGTTATATGAGTTGCAACTACAAGTTGAAGTTCAAGCTTGATCCAGTATTCTGAACTAGTATGATAGTTATTATCCTCTAGTATTTTGTTCCGCAATCCTCCACTGATAAATATCTTTTCTTTCAGTTTTGGGAAGTGGTTTTTGGATGTTGGAAGCTTTTAAGTTCACAATCTCATGTGTACATGTGCTTGTGGGCAAGTTGGTATTACTCTATTGTTGCATATTGTTATTAGGTCTATCACTG
Organism: Sequoia sempervirens; assembly: GCA_007258455.2. Classification (NCBI taxonomy): domain Eukaryota; kingdom Viridiplantae; phylum Streptophyta; class Pinopsida; order Cupressales; family Cupressaceae; genus Sequoia; species Sequoia sempervirens. The sequence goes on from VDFB02380777.1 coordinate 39,241, forward strand.
GCTGACCTAATAAGTAATTGATGTTATAATGAATTAATTTTGTATTGAAAATGTATGTGTGACCTATCTTAGGTTCATGCCAACATGTTGTAGTGTGTTGCAAGCTTGAATTGTTTTTGAAAAATTTCTACACAAGATTGAAGCTGACAATCAATCTTTTTGGTGAATAAGGGTTGCATCTAATCAGGACGACCTAATTGATTCTTGTAGATGTGTCAACTAAATATATTAGATAGTTTTGATATTGTTGGTGTGAAGTGTGAAAAATAAGACAAACAATTATGCAAAGATGATGAAGTATGTAAAGTCAATTTACTGAGCATCAAAGGAACTGAATCAACACTTGTTAGGTGTAACTTTATCAGTTCATTTTTTGGATGTAAGCCATTTTTTATTATATCTTTTATAAGAATTGAGCCTCCCATTTTGGACAGTGAGTCCTAGTAGTGAGCCACCCTTTGTAATATCTTATAACCAGTTATACTATATTGTGAGCTAATCCTCACCATGGTTTTTCCCATTTTGGGTTTTCCACATAGAAATCATGGTTTTCATGTGTTGTGTGCTTTTATGCTTTGCTAATGCTCTTTCTCATTTTTATTGTTATATGAATTGGAGTAATTGGATGGTGTTTGTTCAATAAGTTTAAGATACTGATTCACCCCCCCTCTCAGTATCTTAGGTATTCAACAATTAGTATCAGAGCTTGCTTCTTTTGAAGAAGCCTAACAACTTGAGGAAGATCTTGAAGATTGAAAAAATGGATGATACAGAAGAACTCTGGGCTGCTCTTGAAGATCTTGACAAGGTTGAAAATGAAAATAGAGATTTGAAAGAAAATCTTGATGATGTAAATGAATGCATCCAAAGATTGAAAGAGAAATTGAAGAAATTCAAAGAAATACATAGAGAAGTGAGTGAGCAATAAAAAAAAGCTAATGAAGAGATCACTAGATTCAAGGTGAAAGTGGAGGAAAAAAAGAGAATTGAAGATTGTCTAGATATAGTCATGCAAAGTAAGACTTGTTAGCTCTCAAAAATGCAAGTAAGGATACCTCAAGATGCTGCCAATCTCTTGGTACGTTTTAGGGTAACATACAAAGCCAAATGGTTTAAGCTTTCTACTCTTTAGGTGCTGCTGGACCTAGGTGGGTATACTGATATGAATTGGGCAGACTTAACATATGATCTTCTATTTTACAGTGATTTTTCCACGATGGAAAATGAAAATGGACAAACAAAACCAAATTTGGTATATATTGTATACCAATATTCAAAACTAAAACCTAATATGCTCAGTTAACAGATGTAAAAAAGAATTGAATAAAATTGAATAATGAAACTGTGGAGACTAGTGCCTTATAGTGTATGCGAAGTCAAGAGAAATCTGAAACAAATACTTTGTTTTGGCAGAAATTCAAGTTGTTTAGCATTTAATTTTGTTTATAATATGTATAAACATGCAAAGTTATGATTATTAAGTTCTTCTTAGTGATCCAATTAACATTCTCTAATTACTATGATCAATTTAAAGGGTTTAATCTTTACTGGAAAGAACCAATCAATTGACCATATAGATGCAGCAAATGTGCACTGAAAAACCGAATGTAAACTTGTTACACCAATTTAAATAACCAGAAAACACCATATTGGAGACAACTTCAATAATACTTTCAATGAACACCATAAACAACTGATACCAGAAACAACTGCACCATATTATTAGATTTCAATTGATATCTCCATGATTTGAAACATGCAACATAGTCTCATATTGGCAAAACATTGTGCTACACTGTATATTTTCTATCCTCTAACCTATTCTACTTATCGCTCCTCCATTTCATTTCCAAAACAGATATTTATACATTGATAATACAAAAGGACACATCCTTTCAGAAATTGAAATGTCACATGTATAAAAAATAAAAAGATTAGAGAATAATTAAGTTCTATTTAGCCACAAGTGAGTTTTAGCAAGATGATCTAAATAATCCCGACACTCGTATGTGTCCCCATCTCCAACAACATTCCAGATCATTATTTCCATCTTGATCATCTCCTCATTCTTTTTGCTCACTTCATCCAATGTTGTATCCTCTGCAGAAGCTAGCCTCATGACTTCATTCAATATTGAATCACATTCACCTTTCCACCTAGTCGCTTCTTTCAATTCCCCTTTGTCATTAGAAAATGTAATCACAGTTTTCTTGCCAGCTTCTATCAATTCTTGTTCATCCCCTTGTAGCTCAACATAGAAGTTTCGATGACGATTCACAATATGGTTTGTAGCTTCAAGTGTTGCAGTGTTAGAAACATCACTTTGGGCTAGTTCATGAAACTTCTCCATAATTCTTCCATCCATCCTTATATGCTGTTTTAATGCGGAAAGAGTATGAGAGTATTTTTCCCATAGTTTATTTAACCAAGATGTCAAATTATCTTACCTCTTCTTGACAATTGCTAAAATTGCATCATGCTTTCCCTAGGAATAAGCACTTGATCCTACCCAATGATCTTTTTCCTGAGAGCTTTCTCCTTGAGTGAGCATTTTAGTTGGCCACATTGAAAAACCAACCAAATCTTTTAGTCTCTCATTCTCTCTCAACATTCTTTCATTATTTTCCTTGTACATTTCTCTTTCTTTTATCAGCAACTGAATTTGTGCTTTGTTCAATTTTGCAATATTGACACCAGCATTTTCCAAAGACTAATGCAGAGTTCAAATCAAGTCTAGGAAAGACCATGACACCAACAATTTCCAACATTTTCCTCCCTTTTTTAGGAGTCATATTTGTCATTTCATCATCCATACACTTTCTCAATTGGCTCAACAATTGTTCCTCATTTCCTGAAGTGACATCATCAACATTTTCTCTTATTTCCTTCCCCTTTTGCTTATACAAGAATCCCTTGAATTCTGAGGAATTTATAAACTCATCATCTGAAACAAATGATCTATATTCAATATGCCTTGCATCAACATCACCACTTTCAATAGTCTATTCTCTGGCTGAGCAAACATACTGTTGATTCCTCAACCTGGATACCTTTTCTGGTTTGCACTGTGGCACATTATCTTTTGGTGTCTCTTCCCCTGAAGACAATTTCTCTGCATCATGCAGCCCTTGGTTATATCTTTCAACTACCATTTTAGCTTCATCTTCATCTAAATTCCTGATCATATCATCAAAGGGATAGGGTACATGCTGATACCCTCCAAATTTTATCTTCATCTTGGTAGAATTGATATATCCTTCTGGGTCAAAGTTCTTCCTAGGTGGTCCTCTCTTCATATTATAATGAAACAACATATCAAGGATCAAATTGTATCCTTCCTTAGCCAACACAGTGAAGTCACCAAAACATAAAGTACTAGGCATAAATTCCTGCTTCCCAAAAGAGCTTAAATTCATAACACTACAGTATTCCATCTGTATGACATTCTCCAGGTATGCAACTCTGTTTGGAACTGTCCTTGGCAGAATGAAAGGGGCATCTTCAAATCCATATACTCTGATCATTGTAGCTCCCTCCAAACAAAACCAATCTCCCTAGTTATGATCAGTTGGCCCATTGAAGTCTTTTGGTTGAAGGAATCTTTTAATCTCATCAGTCAATGAATAATTACAATGAAATTGATAAAGCTTATACAATGTTTTTACAAAATGTTCTTTGAAATGAATGAAACTAGAACTAGCAAACCTATTGTCCCAAATAGCAGTCCACAACTGAACATGAAATGGTTCACCCTCCTTACCAAATTGAGAAATTCTCATTTCTGGATGCCATACTCCTAACTCCTATCCAAAATATAGCACCAACTACATCAACAATGAATAGTGTCTGATATGAACAATAGATGATCCACCCTTGATAGCCATCAATCCTAAATCAAGCCCCCTAGAAATGTATGAGGCATAGTCAAATGGCTTGGAATTGTGATATTGGATAACTGTCGTGATAATCATTGGCACAATTGACATGAATTCTGAGGCATCCATTCGCAACACCTGACACACTGAGAAATAAGTGTACTTCATATAGGGCTAAAACAAGTCCACATGATAGGGAGGCCCCTCACTATCTTGCAGAGGATCTGGCTTGCTGCCCTGTTTAACCCTATGAATTGGCAACCTCCAGCCTTTATAAATCGTATCCATTCTTGAGAATTCCTTCTCCAACTCTTCACAATTGATCACCTCATTTCAGAACCTTTCTAATTTGAAAACCTCACCTATTGCTTCTTTTGACGCATATATCTGTGGTTTTCTAGATGGGTCACATATAGCTTTATGTTTTTGGTCATAATGATTAGCTAGTAATTTTACTAATTCTGCATTCACAGATACATTAGGGCACACCAGTTTCCCTACATTCAACTTCAAAGGATTAAAAAATGGTTCAAAATGGTTTCTCCTATGATAGTGAAAATTGAATAGTTCATACCCTCTTACGGTAGTCCAAACATCACCTATGAACTTGCATTTATCATCCAATTTATCAACTTCCGCCCTAAGTTGTGTAGACCTTCTGGCTTTAGGCCCTAAACTAGGTAGCTGATCAAAAAGGTCCTAGTTTAACCTCTGTTCAGTTCCCTCATGCTCTGTATCAACCTTTTGTTTCTTTCCCTTTGATTGACTACTCTCACCAATTTTCCTACTTTTAGCTTTTCCAGAACCAACAGACTCCATTCTTTCAAAACTACAGAATCAAAAATGTGGAAGGCTTAAGATGCACTTAATTATAGTATTCTGCTCGAGCTCCTCAGACTGAAAGATGTCTTGGTTCTCTATTCACCTTGCTAATTCTTCTGCAATCAGTTCGGCACTGAAGCATTGATTAAAACTTCAGTGTTATATCCCGTCGTGCCATTAATGAAGCACGAATGAAGGTTCATTTGAAACTGGAACTGTCGCATCAAATCTCCTATCAGTGAGAGATTTTCAAATCTGGGGTGAAGTCCTTTTGCAACATTTATTACACCTTTCACCAAGACATTTTGTGGTCTTACCGACACTTGGAATCAAATTAATGACTATCACTTCTATTTTTCATGTTGCTGTGACAATTCTTAGTCGGGGAGATGTTTCATAGAGTTCATTGTGTCATTCTAATATGCATTCTTCTAGTCATTCTAATCACCGAGACATAATCACCCTTTCATCGATGAAACCACACTTCGGCATGACCATTAAGTTTCTCACTGAAGAAATAAATCCTACCAATGAAATAATACCATCGGCAAGAAAGTAAATCTTTGAGAAGACTCATACCGATGACAAATGTCTCATCGAACCCATTCCTCCAGATTACTCATATTCGGTGAGACTCATGCCGAAGACTTCTCCTACCAATGCATATCTTTATCGGCGTAAATTTTGAGTCGGCAAGACTGCAAGACCTTACTCCTAAATACTTTGATAAAGTCCCCTTGTATTTGGTTCGGCAAGACGGGAGTCACTCGCCAAGACCTTACCCCAATGCATATGAGTCTTACCGAGACATTTGCTTGTGAGCCGATTGGTGAGACAATATGATTCTGTTATGACTTCACGCCGATACCAATCAGTTTGGCCGAAATGACCCTTCTATATGCTAGTCGGTAAGACATATTGAATTCGTCATGACATTACATTGATGCCCCAACCTATGCTGATGTATATTTTCATACGCTGGTCGGCAAGAGATAATATTTTTCTATGAACTCATACTGAACATGATTCTTATGCCGATATGAATCTTCTCTATCTCTGAAACAAAATAAGTTTCCTACCAATAATCTGCAGCAAATATACATTAGTAAAAAATACATAGGTCGGGGAGACTTTCACTGTCTTGCCGATATGAGTAATACAGTGAAATATCAAAGACTAGATGGATTCAAATGGATCATATGACAGAATATAAGCAAGACAACACGAGAAGGGGATTTTATGCTTATGATGAAGACTCATTTTAGAAACTCATGAATGCAATTGATTGTGAAAATTTCAAAATTTTATAGTTCTAATAGTGGCTCCGTCTGGGGATGAATGATAGTAAGATCATTGCAAGGATCCAAATTTCTTGGTGAGCAGACCAAACTGGAGGTGATGGATTACATGAGCAAGGCAACATGAATGGGAATGCAAGTGACCCTACACTACTGTACATGGAAAATTTTATTTTGAAAGAAGGAAAATCAGGATTGTCCATGTACTGGCAAGTCCTGTTCCTTTTATTTCCTAAACTACTATGCATGGAAAAGAATTTTAAAGAGGATCATCAAGAGTTTTCCATGCATTGGCAACCCTTAATCCTCTGTGTTACTCAAGAGAAAAAATGTTTTAGGAATTGCCCATGTACAGGCAATTCCTGATCTTCACTAGCCATATTCTGTAAATAGTATGAGTCTTCACCCTTCTTTCCAATAACCACAAAAGGTCCTAGCCACAAGGCTTCAAAATTTCCATGCTTTCCCTTCTCCTGACACCTTGCGTTCCACATCAGTACCAAATCACTTTCTCCAAATTTGCTATCCTTTGCTTTTTTGTCAAATAGGTATTTCATCTGCGTTTGTAACTTCATGTTTTGATTTTGAGAAACTCTCCTTATTTCATCCAGTTTAGCTAGCTGCTCCATTCTTTCCTCCATGGGTTCAGAAATATCCAAATCTTCATGAAGGACAAACTTGTAGACTAGTAACAAATTCTGCAAAGGCATCCTAGCTTCTGTTCCATACACTAATTCAAATGGAGATTTCCCAATTGCCTTTTTTACTGTAATCCTATTAGCCCAAACAACCAGTTTTAATTTTGAATCCCAAGCTTTCTTGTTCTGACCTAACATCCTCCTTATAATCTTTAGAAGACTCTTATTGCTAGATTTTGCTTATCCATTAGCTTGTGGATGATAAGGGACTGCATAAGAAATAGTGATACCATTTGTGCTACAAAAATTCTTGAATTCATCTAATCTGAAACACATCCCATTGTCAATGATCAATCTTATTGGTGTACCAAATCTAGTAGTGATGTTGTCCATTAGAAAATTTTTCACAACTCTACTTGTAGCCTATTTAGTTGGGATTGCTTCAACCCATTTGGTAAAATAATCAATGGCCACCAGTATCCACCTATGTCCACCACTTCATTTTTCTTGTATCTCTCCAATGAAATCAAATCCCCATTGATGAAAAGGGGCATCAGCCTACAAGGGTCGAAGTGGCAAAGCTTCATGATACTTCAGTTTTCTAGAGAATTTATGGAAGGCTTCACATTATCTTACATATGTAAAAGAGTCATTAAAAACCTTTGGCCAGTAATACCCTGCCCTGAGAATGTTATGCGCAGTTGTCTTTGCTAAGTAATTTCCTCCACAAACCCCTTCATGCATTTCACTTAAGACATGTCTAGCTTGTGATTCATCCTAACATAACAATAGTATACCATCCCTATTCTTCCAAAATAGATCTCCATCCATAAAAACATACTTAGATGCATGCAAATTCAGCGTTATTTTTTGGTTGTCATTCAATCCTCTGGACACTTCATGTATTTAAGATAATGCATGACATATGTATACCATTGAGTATGCTCAATGCTTGCAATTGCATTCTCTCCCTCTATATTGCAAATTTGGTTTGCTTCAATATTCACTTCTGTCATCAACCTAGCCAAGCCTTGACCTCTTACCAGTTTAGTAATTTGTATCTCCATGTCAAATTTTTAGATTTTTTTAATCCATTTGCATCTTTTTCCTGTTACTTTAGACTATTTCAGAATATCCTTAAAAGCTGCATGAGGAACATAAGCAACCACCTTTGCTCCAACAAGATATGGCCTGAAAGCTTTTACAACTTTCACTAGTGCAAATGCCTATTTTCCCATTATATCATACTTTAATTCAGACCCCTGTAATGACTTACTGAAGAAGGACACAGGCTGTTCATGACCATCCTCATTTTTTTGTAACATAACAGTAGCAATAGTGTGCATTGAGGTGAATGAAAATATCTGAAAAGGTTTTGCAAAATCCAAAGATTTAAGGACAGGAGCCTCCTTGATAGCTCGTTTAATGGATACAAAATCTTCCAAAGCTTCTATAGTCCATTCCACCTTTTGTCCCTTTTTCAACATTTTTGATATGGGTTTAATGATCTCAGCAAAGTTAGAAACAAATCTCCTAACAAAATTAATCTGTCCAAAGAACAACTATATTGCCTTAACATTTTTAGGGACAAGAATTTTATCAATGGTCTCAACCCTTTCAGGGTCTATCCTAACCCCCTCCTTTGAAACAATATGTCCCAAGAGCTTACCCTCTGTGACTGCAAAATGACATTTCTTAGGGTTCAAGCTAATACCATATTCAAGGGCCTTTATAAATACCTTTTCAAGATGATGAACATGATCTTTAGCCTTCTTAGAGTAAGCAGTGAGGTCATCTTGATACACCACCATGATAACATTGATCAAATATGCAAATGCCACATCCATAGCTCTTTCAAAGGTTGCCCCTGCATTAGTGAGACCAAATGGAATTCTTATGTATACATATGTTCCCCAAGGAGTTGTAAATGTTGTCTTATATTGCTTAGATTCTTTGACCATAACTTGGTTATATCCTGAAAACCCATCCATCATAGACAACAGTTCACACCTTGTTACTTTATGCAATATAGCCTCCATATTGGGTAAAGGATAATTATCTTTGAGGGATGCTATGTTTAGATTTCTGAAATCTACACATAGCCTAATGTCTCCATTTTTCTTTCTCACAGGGACAAAATTTGAGACCCACATTGAATGCCTGATTGGTTTAATGATTCCTCCATCTCTGAGCTTTGCCAACTCCTCCTGCATCTTAGGCTCCAATATTGGATTTATGGGTCTTTGCTTTTGTGTGAATGGCTTAGCATCTGGCTTCAATTGTATTTCATGCTGAAACAAATCTTCCCTGTATGCTTTTAGATCTTCATAAGACCAAGCAAATACATGTTTATACTTTCTCAACAATTCTATCAACATTCTTCTAATTGCAGGGCTTATCTTCTTCCCTATGTACACCTTTCTTGGTGCCATTTCAGTTCCCAAGTTAATTTCTTCAATGTCCTCCTTTCTTACTAATGTTTTCTTCATAAGAAATCGAACATTTCCATTATACACCCTCTCCAATGCCACTAAGCCTTTAGGAAGCTTTTTTTTTTTAGCTGTAAGATCTCTTTCCCAAAGCCTGTTTGCTTTCCATCCACTTCTTCAACAAATGCATTGAAGTCAATTTCTTGGGCTTCATACTGATCTATACAGTGGAGGAATTTCCAAAGATCAACATCATTATTAAAAACCTGCCAACTATATATGTTATCAGGTACAACAGGCCTTGTCTTGAATTCAATTTGTGATACCCCAGCCAATGTAATATCATCTCTTTTCAATGCTACATTTGCTAGAAAATCAACCATTATGTTCTTTGATCTATTAATCCACTCAATTGAGAATGCATCAAACAACTCAATTGTGTCCCATACAACATTTTTGTACTGCTTCAGTCTTTTATGTTTTTCTACATACTTGGACTTAATTTGTGAAACAACCAACTCAGAATCACCTAAGACAGCCAACAACTTGATTTTATGTTTCACAGCTATGTTCAAACCTGTCAATAAAGCTTCATATTCCGCCACATTGTTTGTACATTCAAATGTCAACATGAATGAATACTTAAAGGTAATACCTTCAGGTGAAACAAACATAATCCCAGCCCCATTACCTTCTTGATTTCATGCTCCATCAAAATACATCTTCCACACACCGTTGTAGTTCTATGCATCATGTTTCTCAACTAGATCACTATTGATTAATTTCGGTTGGGCTGGTTGTATATTGAAACTCTCAAGATCAACATCACAAAAACAATTGATTTGATTTTGTGGTACATAGTCAATAAGCTGGTTCATCCTCGGCTCCCTGTAAAACTTCACCTCTTGGACATTTACCGAAATTGTTGCATAAGATAGATCAAACTAGACATTTCCACCAATAGTTGTCGTCCACTGTCTTGATAAAAGCATACCGAATTGAGGAGGGGTGTCTATTACTGTTATATCAATATTGTAAGCCACTTGAGGATAAGCAGCTAATTTGACTTCAACATTTTTCATTATACCCACCACAGGAACAGGTCGGTTATCCATTGCATAACATTTTCCTTCATATGTATCCACCCACATGCCTAGTTGTTTCATCACTCCTACTGGCATAATATTCATGGCAGCACCAGAATGTATGATGCAATTCCTCAACAATTTATTATTTATGAGTAATGTAGTGAAAAAAGGATCAACTTGTGGAGGACTTGTCAATACATTACTCAAGCAGATTTCTGGGATATTTACTTTATCCTGCTTATTTTTAGCAGCCATCTTATTTTCAGAATTTACATGTTTTTCATTTTCATTTGTTATTAATTGCACTGCACTGTCCCTGTATTCCTTAATTTTCATCATCTCAAGAAGTGGAACAAACATCTTTACCTAAGACAAAGCCTGAGTGAAGTCAAAAGAAGAACCTTCTAACTTAATCATTTTCTTTTGTTCTGATGTTTCTCCTTTTTTCTCTTCTTTTTCTCTTTTACCTAGCTGATCAGTCTTTTGAATTTCTTTGTGTAATTCTTTTACTTCATCCTTTTGGACAGGCTTTTGTTTGCTTTCATCATGTTTTTTGTTTTCAACCCTTTTCACAGTTCCTTGTGTCACCTTTTTCTCTTTCATAAAGATTCCCCTAGGGATACCTTCCTTCTCATTTACTGTCCTATTTCTTAACCAGTACTTACTCTTTGCTTCTTCAACTGCAGCAACAGTTAATCTCTCTATCTCCTCTTCAGTGAGTTTCCTCATGCTGCATTGAATAGGTGTTTCGACTGAATGCTGGTCTATATAATCTTCTTCAAAATCAGAAAGGATCTATTGCTCAGCCATGTGAACATTGTATTTCTGATTTGAAACATCATACTCATAACCTTCATCCTTTGAAGATGAGCATCTCTCCTCCACATGGTGAAAAGTGTTTGAAGTTAAATACACTTTATGATCTTCTCCACTATTTCCCATCAATATTCCTTCCTCCTGCATTCTTTGGGCTACAACACAATAGTCTGGAGAATGTGGCTTATCACAGACTTCACATAAATAATTGTTATTTACCATATAGGTTCCCTTCTTCCTCAATGGATCAGGAGCTTCTCTGCGTCCAGGCCTATCTATTATAGGTTTTACATCCTTCTAGTTTGTATTATAGGTCATGTCATGTAACCTTGGCCTCGATCTTTCATTCATGTATGTGTTCTCCTGTTTGTATTGATAAGTATTGGTTGGTTGGGAAGCCCTATGATTTTCTCTTTTATCAATTATCCCAATAGCCATCCTATTGTTTCAAATGCTAGAGAGTCTGGCAATTCATTGATCCAGGAGAAATTTTATTTTTATTCTGCAGTTTATTGAATTTCTGGTTGAAATCAAAAATTGAATCATTCTGAATTTTCTGAATTCTCATCAATTCATGATGAGCTGCATCTGGTGCACTTAGATTCCCATATTGCTCAAGGAATCGATCCTAAAATATTTGGAGAGAATAAATAGAGGTTGTTGCTAGGCTATTGAACCAATCCCTAGCTTCTTCAATAAGGGACATCATGAATAGCCTCATATGTAAATCTTCATAAGGTACATCCAAATCCTGAATGAAGGCATTGAAACTCCTTAAATGATCCTCGGCAATGATTGCATTACTCCCTATAAATTTAGGCACCAAATTTCTCCAACTGCCATCCATAGGATAAGGGTATAATTGAAACCTTGCTAAATCAAATTGTCTAATCATTGTTGTATACTGATGGGGAGGAGGGTTAGGTGGGTACTGATATGGGTACACCGGGTTATTGTATTGTGTGCTATGATATGGCACATGATGTTGACCAGGAGGTGGATGTATATTTGTATGTTGTGTGGGAATATGAGGTGGATGATTTGGCTATCTGTAGTGATTCCCAACTTGATGGTGAGGGACCCTTGGTGGCTCAGAAGGCCCCACACCATCATTACCCTGTTTATGAGGTGGTACATATTTTGGGGGGCAATCAGTTGTTTGAGTAATGTTCTGAGTTTTTTACAATTTGAATTCTTTCATGGCTTGTATCATCTGGGCCTTTTCCTGTTCTTCTCTCTCCTTTCTTTGATATTCAAACCGAGCTTTTACTTCTTCATAAGTTAAAGATTCATAATATTCCTGAGGAGTTTCTTGATTAGTGGGTCCATTCTGATTACCTTCCATTTTTTGGTCATATTCATGCTAAATTCTGAGTCGTTCAGTTTCAAAATTAGCATGCCACTCTGTCTGTTTCTGAGGGTTGTAAAAGGGATTCTTTTGATCTTCCAGGGTACAAGGCTCTTCACTTGAATTATCTTTCCATGTATCATAAGAGTTATATGTTTCACCATAAGGTATTGATGATCTCTCTTTGTTTGTCATGCACATGTCCTCACTTACCCCTTTATCCTTGTTAGCCTTATCATTTTTGTGTGTCCACTTACTACTGCCAATAGGAGCTCTTGTATGACCTCCTTTGTATTGAGATCTTCTTCCATTCATGTTACAATGTTTTATCAGAGTCGCCACTCACTTGAAAGTGAGAAAAAAATTGTTACTTGTTATTCCCAACAGAGACTATAAATAGAATTTATGACTCTATGATTAAGGCACAGATTCTTTATTATCCCCAGTAGAGTCACCAATTTGTTAGCTCTCAAAAATGAAAGGATACCTGAAGAGGCTGCCAATCTCTTGGTACATTTTAGGGTAACAGACAAAGCCAAATGGTTTAAGCTTTCTACTCTTTAGGTGCTGCTGGACCTAGGCAGGTATACCTATATGAATTGGGTAGACTTAGCATATGATCTTCTCTTTTACAGTGATTTGTCCATGATGGAAAATGAAAATGGAAAAACAAAACCAAATTTGGTATATATTGTATACCAATATTCAAAACTAAAACCTAATATGCTCAGTTAATAGATGTAAAAAAGAATTGAATAAAATTGAATAATGAAACTGTGGAGACTAGTGCCTTATAGGGTATGCGAAGTCAAGAGAAATCTGAAACAAATACTTCGTTCTGGCAGACATTCAAGTTGTTTAGCATTTAATTTTGTTTATAATTTGTATAAAAATGCTAAGTTATGATTATTAAGTTCTTCTTAGTGATCCAATTAACATTCTCTAATTACTATGATCAATTTAAAGGGTTTAATCTTTACTAGAAAGAACCAATCAATTGACCATATAGATGCAACAAATATGCACTAACAAACTGAATGTAAACTTGTTACACCAATTTAAATAACCAGAAAACACCATATTGGAGACAACTTCAATAATACTTTCAATGAACACCATAAACAACTTGATACCAGAAACAAATGCACCATATTATTAGATTTCAATTGATATCTCCATGATTTGAAACATGCAGCATAGTCTCATATTGGCAAAACATTGTGTTACACTATATATTTTCTATCCTCTAACCTATTCTACTTATCGCTCCTCCATTTCATTTCCAAAATGGATGTTTATACATTGAGAATACGAAAGGACACGTCCTTTCAGAAATTGAAATGTCACATGTATACAAAATAAAAAGATTAGAGAATAATTAAGCTCTATTTAGCCACAAGTGAGTTTTAGCAAGATGATCTAAATAATCCCGGTGCTCATATGTGTCCACATCTCCAACAACATTCTAGATCATGATTTCCATCTTGATCATCTCCTCATTCTTTTCGCTCACTTCATCCAACGTTGTATCCTCTGCAGAAGCTAGCCTCATGACTTCATTCAATATTGACTCACATTCACTTTTCCACCTGGTGGCTTCTTTCAATTCCCTTTTGTCATCAGAAAATGTAATCACAGTTTTCTTGGCAGCTTCTATCAATCCTTGTTCATCCCCTTGTAGCTCAACATAGAAGTTTCGATGACGATTCACAATATGATTTATAGCTTCAAGTGTTGCAGTGTTAGAAACATCACTTTGGGCTAGTTCATGAAACTTCTCCATAATTCGTCCGTCCATCCTTATATGCTCTTTTAATGCGGCAAGAGTATTAGAGTATTTTCCCCATAGTTTATTTAACCAAGATGTCAAATTATCCTGCCTCTTCTTGACAATTGCTACAATTGCATCATGCTTTCCCTAGGAATAAGCACTTGATCCTACCCAATGATCTCTTTCCTGAGAGATTTCTCCTTGAGTGAGCATTTTGGTTGGCCCCATTGAAATACCAACCAAATATTTTAGTCTCTCATTCTCTCTCAACATTCTTTCATTATTTTCCTTGTACATTTCTCTTTCTTTTATCAACAACTGAATTTGTGCTTTGTTCAATTTTGCAATATTGACCCCAATTTCAGCAGTAGCTACAGGATCAGCCTCTCCAACTTTTAGGTTCATGACATGGCCAAATGCCTTCTTTGTGTCAATTACCACTGATTTCCTATTGGGTGGGTATAAAGCCCAGATCATCAATGATCCCTCATCAGTATTGTACTTGGAGCCTGCAAACACCTCTGTTACACTTTCTCTATCAAGCTTATGTGTAGCATTAATGTCCTTCAAGAAACTATCAAAGACTAATGCAGAGTTCAAATCAAGTCCAAGAAAAATCATGACACCAGCATTTTCCAACATTTTCCTCCCTTTTTCAGGAGTCATATTTGTCATTTCATCATCCACACACTTTCTCAATTGGCTCAACAATTGTTCCTCATTTCCTAAAGTGACATCATCAACATTTTCTCTTATTTCCTTCCCCTTCTGCTTATACAAGAAAGCCTTGAATTCTGGGGAATTTATAAACTCATCATCTGAAACAAATGATCTATATTCAATATTCCTTGCATCAACATCACCACTTTCAATACTCTATTCTCTGGTTGAGCAAAAATACTGCTGAGTCCTCAACCTAGATACCTTTTCTGGTTTGCACTGTGGCACATTATCTTTTGGTGTCTCTTCCCCTGAAGACAATTGCTCTGCATCATGCAACCCTTGGTTATATCTTTCAACTACCATTTTAGCTTCATCTTCATCTAAATTCCTGATCATATCATCAAAGGGATAGGGTACATGCTGATACCCTCCAAAGTTTATCTTCATCTTGGAAAAATTTATATATCCTTCTGGGTCAAAGTTCTTCCTGGGTAGTCCTCTCTTCATATTAAAATGCAACAACCTATCAAGGATCAAATTGTATCCTTCCTTAGCCAACACAATGAAGTCACCATAACACAAAGTACTAGGTATAAATGCCTACTTCCCAAAAGAGTTGAAATTCATAACACTGCAGTATTCCATTTATCTAACAATCTCCAGATATGCAACTCTGTATGGAACTGTCCTTGGCAGAATGAAAGGGGCATCTTCAAATCCATATACTCTAATCATTGTAGCTCCCTCCAAACAATACCAATCTCCCCAGTTATGATCAATTGGCCCATTGAAGTATTTTGGACAAAGGAATCTTTTAATCTCATCAGTCAATGAATAATTACAATGAAATTGATACAACTTATACAATGTTTTTACAAAATGTTCTTCGAAATGAATGAAACTAGAACTAGAAAACTTGTTGTCCCAAATAGAAGTCCACAATTGAATAGGAAATGCTTCACCCTCCTTACCAATTTGAGAAATTCTCATTTCTAGAGGCCATACTCCTAACTCCTATCCAAAATATAGCACCAAGTGCATCAACAATGAATAGTGTCTGAGATGAACAATAGATGATCCGCCCTTGATAGCCATCAATCCTGAATCAAGCCCCCTAGAAATGTATGAGGCATAGTCAAATGGCCTAGAATTGTGATACTGGATATCTGTCATGATAATCATTGGCACAATTGACATGAATTCTAGGGAATCTATTCCCAACACCTGACACATTGAGAAATAAGTGTACTTCATATAGGGCTCAAACAAGTCCACATGATAAGGAGACCCCTCACTATCTTGCAGAGGATTTGGCTTGTTGCCTTGTTTAACCCTATGAATTGGCAACTTCCAGCCTTTATAAATCGTATCCATTCTTGAGAATTCCTTCTCCAACTCTTCACAACTGATCACCTCATTGCAGAACCC
This sequence comes from Sequoia sempervirens, assembly GCA_007258455.2. Taxonomy (NCBI): domain Eukaryota; kingdom Viridiplantae; phylum Streptophyta; class Pinopsida; order Cupressales; family Cupressaceae; genus Sequoia; species Sequoia sempervirens. Next base: position 55,417 of record VDFB02380777.1, read on the forward strand.
TTCTAATTTGAAAAACTCACCTATTGCTTCTTGTGACACATATATCTGTGGTTTTCTAGATGGGTCACATATAGCTTTATGTTTTGGTTCATAATGATCAGCTAGTAATTATACTAATTTTTCATTCACAAATACATTAGGGCACACCAGTTTCCCTACATTCAACTTCCAAGGATTACAAACTGGTTCAAAACAGTTTCTCCTACGATAGTGAAAATTGAATAGTTCATACCCTCTTACAGCAGTCCAGACATCACCTATGAACTTGCATTTATCATCCAATTTATCAACTTCTACCCTAAGTTGTGTAGACCTTCTGGCTTTAGACCCTGAACTAGGTAGCTGATCGATAAGGTTCTAGTTTAACCTCCATTCAGTGCCCTCATGCTCTGTATCAACCTTTTGTTTCTTTCCCTTTGATTTACTACTCTCACTAATTTTCCTACTTTTAGCTTTTCCAAAACCAGCAGACTCCATTCTTTCAAAACTATAGAATCAAAAATGTGGAAGGCTTAAGATGCACTTAATTATAGTATTCTGCTCGAGCTCCTCAGACTGAAAGATGTCCCAGTTTTGTGTTCACCTTGCTAATTCTTCTGCAATTAATTTGGCACTGAAGCATTGATTAAAACTTCGTTGTTATATCATGTTGCACCATTAATGAAGCACGAATGAAGGCTCATTTGAAACTGGCACTGTCGCATAAAATGTGCTATTGGTGAGAGATTTTCAAATCTAGGGTAAAGTTCTTTTGCAACGTTTATTACACCTTTCACCAAGACATTCTATGGTCTTACTGACATTTGGAATCAAATTAATGACTATCACTTTTGTTTTTCATGTCGCTGTGACAATTTTGAGTCAGGGAGATGTTTCATAGAGTTCATTGTGTCATTCCGATATGCATTCTTCAAGTCATTCTGATCACCGAGACATAATCACCCTTTCACCGATGAAACCACACTTCGGTGTGACCATTATGTTTCTCACCGAAGAAATAAATCCTACCAATGAAATAATACCATCAGCAAGACAGTAAATCTTTGAGAAGACTCATATCGATTCCAAATGTCTCACCGAACCCATTCCTCTAGATTACTCATATTCGGTGAGACTCATGCCGAAGACTTCTTCTCCTTCCAATGCATATCTTTATCGGCGTAACTTTTGAGTCGGAAAGACTACAAGACCTTACTCTGAAATACTTTGAGAAAGTCCCCTTGTATTTGGTTCGTCAAGTCAAGAGTCACTCACCAAGACCTTACCCCAATGCATATGAGTCTTACTGAGACATTTGCTTGTGAGCGTATCGGTGAGACAAAATGATTTCATTATGACTTCATGCTGATACCAATTAGTTTGGCCGAAATGACCCTTCTATGTGCTAGTCGGTAAGACATATTGAATTTTTCGTGACATTACATCGATGCCCCAACCTATGCCGATGTATCTTTTCATACACTGGTCGGCAAGAGATAATATTTCACTATGACCTCATCCTAAACATGATTCTTATGCCAATATGAATCTTCTCTATCGCCGAAACAAAAGAAGTGTCCTACTGATAGTCTGCAACAAATATACATTAGTAAAAAATACATAGGTCGGGGAGACTTTCACTATGTCTTGCCGATATGAGTAATACAGTGAAATATCAAAGACTAGATGGATTCAAATGGATCATATGATAGAATATAAGCAAGACAACACGAGGAGGGGATTTTATGCTTATTATGAAGACTCATTTTAGAAACTCATGAATGCAATTGACTGTGAAAATTTCAAAATTTTACAGTTCTAACAAGACTGATGAATGCACAAGACTTGAACAAGAAGTGGTAAATCTAAGAGTGGATCTGGAAAAAGAAAAAATCTGTGAAGAAAAGTTCAAGACAAGCTCCACCAGGCTTGAGGAGTTGATTGTAGGACATAAACCAACTAAATACAAAGGTTGTTTGGGAATGGAAGTAGGTGAAATCTCAAAAGCTATGCATACCCCAAACACAGTGGATAATCAAAAGACTCAAGTTAAAGGGAAACATGCAAGAAATCCAAGAAGATTTGCTATGAAACTTCCTATCAGCTAGCCAAATGCTCAAAGGTATCCATATTTCAATGGTGTTTTCTTTTCATGCAATAAATTTGGTCACAAGGAAATAGAGTGTAGAAGTAGAATAAATCAGTATGCTACATCCTTCTCTGGGTAATGTTTTGCATGCATGAAAGTTGGACATAGAGCTAGTGAATGTAGAATTCAAATGATGAATTGGTTTAATGGAGGAAGAATGAACCAATCTTTTGTTGGCTACTACTATGCATGTAATAAGTTTGAACACAAAAAATTAGTTTAGATCAAGGGTTAATGGAGGTCAAAAAAATAAAAAAATGGTTGTTTGGTACAATTGCAACAAACCCAGACACATTTCAAGAGTATGTAGAAGTAAAGGAGGAAAATAATCTGATCTGGTAAAGAAGAATGAACTAGTGAAGACAATTGAAAAGAATAAGATTAAGCAAGAAATGAAAAAAATATGGAAGACGAAAGAAGATAAATAACATATAATGTGTTTGTGCCCTCATCTAGTGCAAACTATTCCTCCAGTAATTAGACCCAGCATGGTCTTAGGGGGAGCATTAACAGAAAATTGTTCAAACCCCTTCAATATTTGGTCTATTATACTTTAGCATGAAGATATGTTGTAAAGAATGAATTAATAGAGGTTATGCAAAAGGAACTAGAAGAAAAGTTGCAGACATGATCATTTGTAGAGTAAATTAGCATTTTCTATGTAGTGAAGAATGTTTTTATCAACTTTTTGAATCTACCACATTTAATGCGAATTAGGGAAACTTGTTGATCTATAAAGTGGATTTATAAGGCATTTTGATCACTTGCACATTTGAAGAAAGTGGAGAGTGATTTGGAGCATTCTTGAGGCGATTTGGAGAGTGAGTTGTGCAAACCCTAGTTCTAGTTTTCATGAAGGAAATAGGTATTTTACTCTTCTAAGCTATTGTGGGTTTTTGTGAATCTACTTTTTGAAATCATTAGATCTTGGTTTGTGGAAAAATGGAAACACCTATAGTCATTAATGTGTCTGAAAGACCTAGAACTTCCTATAAGAAGTATTCCATGAAGGTTTTCTAAGATGACCCTCTAGGTGCTTTCTCATTGATTGTTGATAGTGTTATGCCTACTTAACACACTAGAATGTACATTTGAGTTAATATTGAGGAGCATAATCATGGAAAATTGATAGATATTAGGCAGAATGAGCTCACTAGGGATGATTTCTTAATAAAACCCAAGTATGCAAATATTATTGTGAAGAAGTTGGATGGGTGGAATTACTTTCCTAACTTTAGCTCCACTGTTGATGATAAATATGTTAAACCAGATCTTAGTAGAATGCATGATAAGTTCTCATGGAATAATGAACCTCACCTTATAACCAAGGAAGTGATTAAGGCATTTTCCAGACTTTGTGATATCGGACTAGTATCGATGTTGAAGTTCATGAAAAATGAAGTGGTGATGGAACTCACTAGAGCAACATTTGACAAAAGGGATCTTGCTACAAAGCCTATTACCAATCCTACTATGAAGTATGTAGCTATAATGATCAGTCACAAGATCTACTTCACAAATAGAGAAAATTTTGTGTCTGCTACAACTATATACACTAGATATGATATGGTAGCAAATGGTGTTGAATATGATCTGTGTGAACTTCTTTGACAGTAGTTGTTTTAAAACCTAAAGATGACCAAGGAGAAGAAATATGAATTCAAGTTTGGTTCCCTGATTGTTTTTTTGTTGTTCTAATTTCTTAGAAGGCTTCCTGAAAGAGATGATGTGGTGATTTGGGATACATCAAGACCTGTTGCACATCAATTTTTTTATTATATGCATAGCTTGGGTGATTTGAAGAGTCGATACAATGATTTGAAAACATTATTTGTTGTATTCAAAAGAAATATGAATGAAAGAGAAAGGATTCCTAGGAAAGTTGTTGAAAAATACAAGAATGACATCATATTTCATGTGTCCTTTGATGAGTGCATGATTGATGCTATTGAACTCTAGACTGTCTGGATTCAGCCATTAGGTTATGAAGTCACAGAGGATGAAGAAAAATACTATGTGCAAGTTTTGTTGAAGATTCCTAGAGATACCAGTGAACCAAGAGTTGGCACATATGAAGAGAAATCTATGCAATTTCACATGGAGCATAGGAATCATGTGATAAGAAAGAATGTAGATCAAATGATTAGAAAGGGTGGCTTCACTGATGAAAAAATTGCACAAGGAAGAGCCATGAGAGAGTAGATGGTTGGAGAATCATTAGGACTAAGGAGATCCAACAGGACTACTCCTTTAAAATCAACCACAACTCCTACAATGAAAGTAGATCTCAGTGCTCTTGGAAAAGGAAAAGGCTCAGCTCCTTCCAAACCCAATACAAGATCTGGAAAAAGGAAAGAGAATCCTCTAGTGGCACCAGTCAAGAGAGGAAAGAAGGAAAAGGCTACAAGGGAAAAGAACCTCAATATCACTTGAAGAGCAAGAGGAAGAGGAGGAAGACCCTGCAACAAAAATGGTAAGAAAGAATAAAGGGAGCATGTCCTCTAGTGAAGGTTCTTTATAGGACACAAGTGTTGGTTCTAAAAGATTTCATTATGTGTCATCCTCTAAAGAAGATGAAGAACTAGATTTTTGTGTTCATGTGCACACCAAACCAGACTTGAAGAAGGTAATAGTGTTAGAAGAGGCATCTTTAGACTAGGAAGAACAACAGGCCTCACTGGTAAGACCTGGTTCCCTTCTCAAATTAGAGGCTTTGGTTAATAGCTTGATACATTTTGAAGATATGTTGCAGCCTACACTATAAATTTATACTCAAGTAGGTAGAGAGGACAAGAAAACATTAATTTTGGCTATTATTCAATATGTTATCACTTTGAAAGTTAGTTGGGATTATGTTAAGAACAATGTGCCTGAGAAACTATGGAAAGCCCTGATGAAAAGAAGATCGTAGGCTGTTGAATTGGAAGAGAAGATAAGAAATGAGGATTTTGAGAAAACTGGGTTCTCCTTGACCCCAAATAATTTGCAAACCTTGAAGAAGGTATTCTCAAATATGTTTCAGATGAAGAAAAGAGTAAGTACTTTGATGACAAAGGATAAAAATAAAATAAAGAAAATAAGGAAAGAAATTGCAGAAGCCATCAGGGGAATGGCTAAGAAATATGGCATGTTTGGTGTACTCCCATCTGGTTATGCACCTAAATCAGGAGAAGAAGTTTCTAAAGAGGTAAAGGAAGACATTCCTCTAGATACAGGTGATACAAATATCCTTCTACAAACAAATGATACAGATATCCTTCTGGAAACAAGTGTTATAAATGATCCCTCAGAAATAGAAAAGTAGAATGAGGAAGAAGTTGAATGAGAGAAGCTTGATGTTGTCCCTTCGGAGCATGTTGAAGAAGAAAAAGAAAAATATGAAGGTGAAATGAATGAAGAAGAAGAAAAAGTGGTAAAAGAAGAAGAAAAGTTAGAAGAAGAAGAAAAAGGGAAGGAAGAAGAAAGAGTAGAGGAAGAAGAAAGAAATGGGGAATCTGCCAGGAAGAATGAAGAAGATCAAAGGTAGGTTGTAGAATCTCAAGGGTCCTCTGCTGAATCCTCCTTTGGTGATGATGTATTAAAAGGATTTTTATCCAAGGAGATTAGGTTCTAGCCAATAATTCCTCTAGAACTTCTACAACTCCCCATGATTCAAGGTAGTGTGGATCTGGACAAGATTTCTCTCATTCATAAGTTGGTGTTAGGGGATTCCACAAAAAGTATTAAAGATCTCATGGACTCCATTGAGTCCTAGTTGATAGATGTTTCCAGTACATACAGTGCATCTAAAGATAGAGACAAAACAACCTGGAATGCTATCTCTGCTCACATAGAGAAATTATTTATTCTATAGAAGTAGAAGGAAGACATCATCAGAAGATTCAATCAACTGGGTGACCTTGTGAGAATGGAATACACTCCAGTGGCCAATGATTTGGAAAATGTAGAGAAATTAGAAATGATTAATCTGACTCCAGTTACTCTGGATGATGCAAAAGAAAGCCTGGTGGAATTGGAATCTCTAAATAGAATGTTGATATCTACTATGAAGAGTTGGGAGAATGGAAAGACAGCTTGGAAAGGTATACTCAATGAGCTTCAAGGCTCACCTTCCTTTAGGTAATTCTTTTTAGCTTTCATATTTTTGGACTACCCTTTTTCCTTGATGTCAAAGGGGGAGTGAAGGTCATGAAGAGAAAAGGAGAGTGTGTTGCACATAGGAGGTTTGTAAATTATTTTGGCACATGTTTCCATCAATGAAAAAGGGGGAGATTGCTAGAAGAATGAAGAACATCTTATTATACAACTTATGTGTTTTCATTGATGTCACCATGTTATATGAATTGCAACTGCAAGTTTAAGTACAAGCTTCATGCGGTATTCTGAATCGGTATAACAGTTATTATTCTCTGGTATTTTGGTTTGCAATCCTCAATTGATAAATATTTTTTCTTGTGGTTTTGGGAAGTGGTTTTTGGATGTTGGAAGCTTGCAAGTTCAGAATCTCATGTGCATAGGTGCTCGTATGGAAAGTTGGCGTTACTTTGTTGTTGCATATTCTTATTAGGTCTATCCCTAGTAGGCCTAATAAGTAATTGATGTTATAACAAATTAATTTTGTATTTTCAATGTATGTGTGACCTATCTTAGGTCCATGTTGACATGTTGTAGTGTGTTGCATGCTTGAATTGTTGGATAGTCAGCTATATATATTAGATAGTTTTAAGATTGTTGGTGTGAAGTGTGAAAGAGGAGATAGAAAAGTATACGAAGATGATGAAGTGTGTAAAGTCAGTTTACTAAGCATCAAAGGAACTAAATCGACACTTGTTAGGTGTAACTTTATCAGTTCATTTTCTAGTTGTAAGCCATTTTGTTATTATATCTTTTGTAGGTAGCGAGTCTCCCATTTTCGATAGTGAGTCTTGGTAGTGAGCCACCCTTTGTAAAATCTTATAACTAGTTATACTATATTGTGAGATAATCCTCATAGTGGTTTTTCCCATTTTGAGTTTTCCACATAAAAATCCTAGTGTTCATGTGTTGTTTTCTCTTATGCTCTATTGATGCTCTTGCTCAATTTTACTATTATATGCATTGGAGTAATTGGATGGTGTTTGTTTAATAAGTTTAAGAAGATACTGATTCACCCCCCCTCTCAGTATCTTGGGTATTCAACAACCCTACATCACAATTATTAGCTCAAAAATAAACAAGATGCATGAAGCCCTTGACATGATGCTTGATGCTTTGAACGTTGCTCTAAAATACTTGATAATGTACTCTTAAATGCTCTTGAATGCTCTTGTAAACACTTGAATGCACTTGTGAACTCAAACTTTCTATAAGGATGAATACTTGAATGCTTGTGGTGAAAATGAGTGAGTGAAACTTGTATTTATACTCAATTATACAAGAATTTCTAAAATTACAACACTACAAGCTGGCATCAAATCTAGGAGGATAAAATATTGCCAAAAATTTGAATTAATTTTCATCTTGAGTCACATGGGACTCATTTTCCCAAGGTGGTGAATGAGTCCCACCAGGTGTAATTTTTGGGACCATTTTTAAAAATGCTTAGAAAGGTGTCAAATCAGGTTCGGGACCTAAAAACCTAGGTGGGACTCATTCGCCCAAGGTGGAGAATGAGTCCTAAATCACTAAATCTAGGCCACACAAGCTGAAAACACCTAAATTATGATTGTGCAGTGATTTTTGTTGGGATTGTCGTTGAAAAGATGCATTAAATGAGGCTTGTGGATGCAAAATAGGGCCAATTAAAGCATAGGAAAGCCCAATTATTAATGAAAACCCTAGAAAAGTGTGAAATTGTGTTACAACACTTTACGACACTTCAAATAAGGAAGGATTAAGGTTTTTTTTAATTAAAAAGAGGTTCATTATGTTTATTTAATTAATAAAACCTTAAAAAAGTGTTGAAGTGTGTTACAACACTTCACAACACTTTAGCAAGGTACCATTTAAATTCATTTATTCACAAGGGCCCAAGACCTAATGTGAATGTGTCAAACACACTACAACACTAAATCAATGCACCATTAAGCTTAGTCTACAAGGAGGGCCCAAACAAGCAAGGAAAAAGAAGAAGGGATACTTTTTATGTTGCCACAATTGGTTTACGATCTTGTTCTTGTTGATCATGATGTTAATCACAACAACAGTGCAGATAAATCCTCAGAGGAAAACCACAAGATATTACCATTAATCTCGAAGGGTATATGATTATATTTAGTTCTTAAAGGAATCATTGGCATGAAATGGAATAATTTCAATCCAATCATTAAATAATTTCATGAAATCAATAGATTTACAATAATATTTCATGAACATCAAACAAATTTGCTATCACTTAAGTAGATTTAGCTTTAACCATTCAACAATTTTAGATAAATGAAATATTTTCAATAATATTTTCATTCATTCATCTCTTTTTTGGAACATTTTTTGAATTTAACATCTAATTTAAAATAAAGCATAAAAATACTTGAAAAAATAAAATTTCTCCCGAGTATTATCCATGCATGCCCCAAGATTTAATCAAATCAAAGAAAAATACTCTATACATCAACAAATTGCTTCACAACTAGGCATAGAATAGTGTGAGCTTTTAAAGAGAGGGTGTTTAGTTTCGACACCGAGTGCGTTCTGTATGCACCCTTAAATGGTGTAGCATACAGTCTTGTCCAACTAAATGAACAAACCAACTACAAAGATTCATGAGATAGGTAGCTATCAAATTGGATTTGATATTGATTAAGATCTATGTGCATACAATTTTTAAATCCAAAATGATTCAGAAAATAGGAAAAAAGAAAAAAACTTAAAGAATTTTTGGCTCTTTCAACATCCACAAATTTTGAACTTAAAATAAAAGTAAAGCAATAAACAACCTTTTATAGGAACAAGGCCCCAAGAGTTTGAAATTAAAGTTTATCAAGAGAATTAGAAATAGTAAATGAAAATATAGCACATGATAGATGCCAGTTGTCATTAGAATCTTCTAGAAAAAGTCAAAGATTTGACTTCTTCAGCAGCAACAATCTTTAACTCCAAGCTTTAGTACGCAACTCTCCACACAAAACAAGGCTATTAGTATTCCTTGGAATACTAGATGAGAAACTTCTACCGGGACCAGGAACAACCTACAAAATTAGCTTCAATATATCCTTGCGATAATTTCAATATCCGATATCCGATGATTCATTGCATCATCTCAACCTCTAGTTTTGGGAACCCTTCTTTGCCTTTCTTCAACTAATTCTCTTGGAAAGTAGTTAATATCTGATGCATGCATCCTTTTGAAATCAATTGGATTGCCTTCCAATTGTACTTGAGCTTCATATATTCTTCTAATATTTGGAGGATGTTTCATTCCTCTGCATTTTCTCTATTTCATACTTAACCATAGTATTTCTACAATATATGATCTCATAAATGACTTCCTAGTTTAACGATTGAGCAGGGTCTTTGTTTATTCTTTCAAACCATTAAAATATTTTACTTCTTTACCCTCATGTCCTAGTTTCTGGGGATCACAATCCTACAGTGCTAGCACTTCAATGAAATATTGATCTTTATCAATCAATTTACTACACTTATCAGTGACTTTTTCAAATCCTTTTATACATTGTACCAAAGTGTCACCTTCCCAACTTAATTGTTTCTTCCATTTTTCACATACTAGAACTTCTTGTTCTGAAATTATCTTCTCTCTTATCAATTCTTGGACATCAGTTTGAATTGGAGATTCTATGTTTCGCTTCTCAACATCAACCTATTCCTGGAAAAATCTACATTCTCCTCCCAATATTTTGGACTTTTCAAACCAATAGTATGCCTCCTTGTATTTCCCAATTGCATCTGTGATAAGCTCTTCTCCTTTCCTTACCTAATCCATTCTTCAAATACATTCATTTTGTGGTGAACATCTGTGATAGTATCCACCTACTCTTGTGACTTGAGTACTGGATTTTAAGGCAATTCAATCTGCACCTCATCAAATAAGGTTAATGATTTTATAAAATTCTCTAGGCTGGAAAACCATTCTTTCATCTCTCTTTTCTTTTGTTTACTTTTCTGTACCCTAGAAACAGTTGTATCCAAATTCATCTTCATTTCTTCTAATTCTTGCATCTAGGATGAGTGTCCAACATTAATACTTGTTATTATATACTCCTTAGGTGTTATTTCATGTTTATTTTTATCTACTACCGGAGTAGCTATATGGATTATTCTGCCTCCATCTGCATTCTTCTACATGACATGTTTCATTTTAGCTCTTTGCCTAGGCTTAGGAGTCTCTACTTCCTGCATTAAACTTCTACGATCTAGAGGTACTAATTTCACTTCCAATAGGGAAGATAATTCTATGATTAACCAATCAGGTATATCTTCATTATGTTCTACCTCTGTAACATTTTTCTATTCCTATTTTTTAGTATGCTCAGGAACTTCTCCTCTTACATTTTTAACTTTATCCGTCATATCTTCTGAAATTGGAACATCCTCAACATTATCTGGTATGGATTATGGATTACTAGAATTCAACATTGTCTCTTTAGTTCCAAGACTTATATTATCTTGTCCAACTAGGTATTCAGTATCAGTTCCTAGGATATCACCTTTTTCATATCCTGTCACATTAGGATTCCCTTCATCTTTGACACCATCACTTGAGATTTGTGAAGGTTCTTTATCTTCAATTTCAACTCATTCTTCTTTTGAATTTTTAGAAACCTTTGGTTTTTGAATATCATATTGATCATTCCCTAGTGAAGGCTAGGAATCAAAGGTATCTTTGATAACAATATCATCAGTAGGAATCTATCCTGCAATCTCCCCTATTTCCATTTCAAGAACTTTAGGGTTCCCCATCTCTGAGGCGAGTGTTCCTTTATGAATTCTTCTTTTTCAACATTCATAGGAATTGACCCTATACCTAGAATCTCTTCCACCACTAGTTGTACCATGGGCGTATCTTTAGATTTCTTTTCTTTTACTCTTTCCCACATGGCACCTAATTTATCCATTTGTTCCTTGATTTGAGCTTCATCTAGCTTAGAAATTTCATCTAAAACCATAGGAGGTTTTCCTAGTGTTTTTTTTTATTGTAGCCATATTGATTGGAGGGGGAGAAGTAAATAATGCTATGACTCTTTGAGATGCAGACCTTGTCTATGTACTAGTATTCTCTATCATTATTTCCTCTTCAACAGTCATAGGCCGAGTGTTTGGTTTTGCTATGGAAAAAGATGCCACTTTTGATTTTACTTTTGTTCAAACCTTATCTGGTTCGACTTCTTTACATTGACCAGTTGTTTTTAATGAAACTCCTTGGATTGAGGCCTTAGGGGTTCTTTCTTCAATGTGTATAGCAACAACAATTTTATTTTCTTCTCTTTGTTTCTTCCTTGTGTCTAGCAAGCATGTGGGCCTTATTCTGGCTTTTCTTAAAGCTTTACAAAAATAATTTATCCAATGTTGAGTCTACAATAAAACTGGTTCAAAAAATTCCTCAACAAATGTTATCTCTCTACTTTCATAATCAAGATCTAGGATAGGTTCATCATAGACCCTATTTCCATTATAAGCTAGATTTAATACTTTACCATCATCTTCCTCCAATTGATTTGGAATTTCATGAATCTTAAGAATCCACTTAGATTGTAATGAAAACCTTTCATATTTATTTTCCTTACTTTATGTTCATCAGCACAATTGAGCGAGTAATCTTCTAAGTGGTAAACATGGGCACATTTATTGGCTATCCACTTGGCAATATTCCCTTCTAGGTCATAATTCTTTCTTCATTGTGGAAAATACTCCAGATTGTATGTATTTAACTCTTCATACAATTCGGCTTCTTTAAATGCATTGCATTTGTAGTTTCCCATTATGATGGGAAATATGAGAGAACTTTTATTATGAGCCCCACTGTAAAGAGCTTGAGATGGCTTCAATTATCTTACCAATTCCAACAATACTATTTTATCTATAGGGTACTTGGGCAACATGAAGGGATATCCTTCAAACCCTTCCACCCTAATGTAGGTGAAAGTGGGAAATTAAATGTACCATTCTCCAACCTATTTAATATTTTTTGTGCTTCCAAAGACAATCTTTTAGCTTTGTTTCCCTCCATTATTTTTACTAGCTTCATGGAAAAAACATAATTGACTCTCTGATAACGCTCCATGTATTCATAGATAGTAATTTTGGGTAAATGAGCATATATCAGATTGTTTCCTACTTATCTGCCCAGAGTACCAACTTTATTCAACCCTTTCTTATTTTCCCTTAAGACGTAGGAATAGATTACATATGAGGACATATAAAAACATCTTGAATTTGAAAATTATTTTATTTGATCATGCAATATGTTGTTGATAAAACCTCCCCAATGCATTTGCATAGGGCCTTCCATTAATTTGGCTATGATTACAGACATACATGATTCAAATTTACTATCGTCTTGCAATCTAGTTGTATTGCTTAGAATGGTCATAATATCTTGAACATCTAGGTTGAACATAGATCTTAGAATTGGCTTAGTTTGTTTCATAATTTCCTCCTAACACCATTGGGTACTCATAATATTTCTATTATGTTCTTCAGCTCTTAGGTAGATTTTAGCCTTCATCTTCATATCTATAGGGTTCATCTGAGTAAATGTGGGAAGCCCAAATGTATATATAATTCCTTTCTTAGAGAGATCTACATATATTTTCCCTCCTTCTCAATGACTCTTTTTTCTTGGTTGTAGTAGTTTAAACATTCCATAACCAATTCAAGGGCCTCCATTGCTGGCGGAAACCCTCTTGCTAAATATAATCCAATTTCTTTAATATTCTTTGTACATTTAGAGGAATTTTCTTGTCTGGATCGTGTGAGTAATTTAACATTAGAGAACCATCATGAATGAGTATCATTAGCTATCCCACCAATTGGTACAATGTTCAAAGCACAATATTTGAATTCATTTTTTGGTCTTGCTTAAGAATTACTCATTTTAGTTGACATGCTTTACATTTTAAAATATGTGCCTTGTGTGAGAGTTAGGGTTAAATTTAACCAACTGTCTTTGACAATTCATAAAAGATTTTCAATTCACCATTTAGTTAAATTTATATTAGAATAATCAACATTTCGGTTATTAAGGGAAATACCATAATCTCGAGACTTACATGTGTAAAATGGTTAACATAATTTTTTTTATTCAAGACATACCTAGTTTTGATGATGAGAACAATCTTTTCAAAATGTAACTTTGGAACCCTTGGTAGTTGTGTTCTTGGTCTCATGAAATTTACCTATCATTGCACACCACAATATCAGTTCGTTCATTCAATGTCCTTTGAAAATTTATAGTATAGCATGAGGTTGAGTGTTATAAAAGAAACTACACACTTGAGGTGGTGCCAAGTATGTGTGTGTAGTTCACCACCTTCATTAGTTACCTGTTACAATGCATTAATTTCTTGAATAAAGGTGCAATCATGGATAATTAGGGTTCAAATTATGAACACCTTTGTTTCTATGTAGGCCCACCACTAAAGGAAAAGATGGCATGGAAAGTTTACATGGCACTATTTTTTCACTTTTATTTTTATGAGGAAAAGGCCTTTTGGATTCATGATCATTGATGATCATCAGGATTGACAACCTCTGGTACTAACCCTTTGAAATATTATCGAAAATCAGGATGCTTACCTCCAAGCTTATAAAAATTGGGAGTAGAGAGAGGAACGGGTCCAAAATAGGTTCAAACAAGATCAAAAGTGATTCAAACATTTTGTAATGGAGCCTCTGATTTTTTACCTCTGGCTAAAGAAAAAGAAAAGCAACCATTGGACTATCCAATAAAGAAAAGAATGTGAACACTAGGATGTTTCATCCAAGCGACGAATTATTAGGTGGGACTTGGACCAATCAAAGATACAACATCTTTGACACAATTGCATCAAATCTAGAACTCCAAGTCTAGTAAATTGATAAAAACCTCATGAAAGACTGAGACACCGAATCTAGGAAAGAACAAGGACTTAAAAAACAACCAAGTATATTGAAATGAAACTTTAATTTTACCAACTTCCCCCCAAAAAACACACCAAGGAAAGAAAAAGCAAGAGGAAAGAAAAGAGGTAACAAAGAACAAAAAGGTTCCACATTTTTCCAAGAAGAAAAATAGGGTGTGTTGTGAGACCACACAACAACTAGCAACAAAAAAAACTAAACAAAAAAAGAGAAAGTAAATTATAGACCTAATAACTATGCTTCAACTTTTTTAGTCTTCTAATTATAAACAGTTAGATCTTCATTACGACATTTCAACTTTACTTAGCTAGCATACAAGATTAAGTGTTACTGAGCTCATGTGTGCGAAATTGATTTATTCCCACTATTGTAAACTTAGAGCATTAGCAATTATTTGCATTGACCTACATAATTTTACAATTCCCTTTTTAAGCCAACCATGGATAGTGTTAGTGCCCATTTTGGTTGTCTCTCATTTTCTAGTTATTTGCCTTTGTTTTTTCCTGACAAATCTTTAGCTTAGGAATTTTCTATCATTTTGGCACGTGGGATAAATGGGCTCCCACAAGGGTTGAGCTCAGCGTGCTAAGGGTTCATGTCTCGGATGGCCAGATCTTTCTTTTCTTCCTTGTGTTTTTCTTTGTCTGGCGGGGGTGGAACCAGAATGGAATCAAAATCTGGTTATTTCCTTTGGTTTCTCTTTCGGGTTCCATTCCGGCCCCGGCTCCGCATCTTTGGTTTTCTTTTGTTTTGTTTCCTCTGGCGGGTGTGAGATCAGAATGGGAAATGTTTTGGAACCTTTCTCATGCTTATGGTTTCAGGTTTTTCTCTGACCCTGGCTCCGCTCAATTTGTTTTCCTTTTTCTTTTTGGCAGGGGCGGAACCGGGTCGGGGGTTTGTCTTGGAACTTTTCGTGGGTTCCTGTTTCCATTTTTCCTCTGACTCTGTGGTTTCCTGTTTCGGGTTTTGTCCCGCTCCCGGCCTTGTCTTGCCTTCGCTGTGACCTTTGGCACTCGGGATTACCTCTCGGCGACCCCGTGTTGTTTCCCCGAGGTCTCTCTTCCATCGGCCTATGTTGGTTGTGTCGGGGAGATGTTTCCCCGACTTCTTTGTGTCTCACCAATGGGCTTCTTCCCATCGGTGTGTTGATGTCCACTCGAGGGGAGGTCTTCTCAACTCCCCTTGGTCTCCCCGAATTCCTTTTGCCACCCCTCGTGTAGTGCCATTGGTGTGAAGTCACAGTGAGATTGCAATGTTATACCGACCAATGAAGGATGGATTTGTTTTGACATAAGTCAGGACAATCGGGGTGGTGTCTCACCGAGTTCTGTATATCTCCCTGACTTGTGCATGTGGAATGGTTCATCAGTGTGAGTCAGTTGGTCGGGCTAACGTCTTGCCAAGTTCAAGTGTCTTGGTGATGGATGCACTTTGGGATCCCATTGGCATAAGTTATGATCTGCGGCAGGATGTCTTGGCCAATACATTTTGTTACACCGACCGAAAACGTAAAGGGTAATCTCTTCGGTAAGAGCTAGGGTTTTCGGCGAGAGGTCTCGGCGAGTGACCTTCAGTCTCGCCGATGGAATATAAAGGTTCTTCATCGGCATAGGTTTTGAATGTCTTAGTGACTCTAGGTGAATGAAGACTTTCTAAAAGACATGGTGTGCTCTACAGGAGGTCTTCCCGATATCTTAATGTTATAGCGATGCACAAAAGGAAAAGGTTTTAGTCAGTGTGAGACCATTAATGTCTTGGCGATCTATTGTGAGCTAGGGATGTTTCAGAAAAATAGAGGATAGTCTATATAGTGTCTCCCAAAAAGTGTTATGTCTTGGCAATAGGAATGAAAACGTGAGCTTTCAGTAAGACACAGAATGTTTTATGAGATGTCTCCTCAACCTGATGATGTCTTACCAATACGATGAGCTCCTTGGTGTGAATTCATGCCCTTTTGCTCATTGTCACCTTGATGTCTTCCTGAGTCTGTCTTCTCTTGCCGATTGTGTGTCTATTCGGGTGTCACCATGACCTCTTGTTGAGTGAGCTTTCTCTCACCGATGGGGCACTATTCTAAGTTGAAATCTCATGCCAATGTGCTCTCGGTCTCGCCGACTCAACTGTTTGATCAAACACACAGATCCTTGCAATGATGTCTGGCTGACTGGGCTATGTCTGGCTGACTGTTCTGCTATGGAGGTGACCGATGTGGATCAATTTCAGGATGTATTCAATGAGGTTGGTCACCTATTTGGGCTTGAGAATGACAATGAAGATTTCACAGGATCGACATGATGACCTCGATTTGGTCCTGAGCCTCGATTGCTTGTGCGGGTTGGTGTGACAGAGGATGGAATTTATTGTAGAACTAGGGCATTGGGTTTTTCGATGAGGAGAGGTGGTTGAAACGGCTGGATTCTACATTTGTGGCCTCTAGTTTTGTGATGATCACACCCGCAGATTTCTTGGACGGCATGGTTTGTGTACCTTCCTGGTTTGACTGTCATGGCTGCCCATTCTTGTACTTACTCGTTTTGACTTGGTGGTGTGACATTCTCCCTATTCCACCTAACAGAAGCTTTCAAGATGATTCAGAATGGTTGGTGGAGGCTCGTGGCCGAGTTGTTTGATGTTTTCTGAGCTGTTAGGGTTTCTGTTGGTGTCCACGTAGGCTCATGCTGACTGGTGGCCCCGACTGTATAAATGTGATTACTTTCCACTTTGTAAGGGTTTGAGGGCAATTTTTTGAAAAATTGTAAGGAAACCAGTTGTCTCTAGTTGCGTAGCTAGGTTATGGTTTGAAGAAAGAACACTTAGAACAGATCAAATTTAGTGTCAATTTTGAGGGCAGGGCAAATAATATTGAATGTAAGGCTTCTGGATATATTATGGATAGTGAATGTAGTTGATAAAATCTAAAGTCTCTCCTTGTAATGGTGTATATGAAATTTTAATGAGATCAAGTGATCAAGGATCATTTCATTATCTGTTTGTTTGATTATTGCTCTTGTTCAAGGAATAAGTTAAATTGCATTAATTAACTAATAGATTTCTATGCATCGTTAAGGGATTTGGTAAGTAGTCTAAAAGATTTGTTCATTAATTTATGGTTTAATAAGGTTAACTCCATAAAGAATTAGGTTTCCAGAATTAAATATTCCTTCTGTTGCACATTTTCATGACTCCTTGCCCAAGGGTATTGGCACTAGTCTGATGTTAGTTGTATGTCTTCGCTGACCTGGTTATTCAACCTGGATAACAAGCATTTTAGTAAATAAATTTTGTTTCATGTTATTCTGTATGTGTTTTATCATTCTCAGTGTGATATACACTGTTTGTTCGAAGGTTGCCAACTTTGAATGAACTTTATTATATCTCATACAAGGAGATTGAATCTGCTTTGTTTAAGGGATTCCCCCTGGGTCTTGCAGAGCCTAAAGTGAAGGAGATTGCAGCCATCAGTGTTGCATCTCGTCTGTTGGCCATCTGTCTAGCGGACATTCAGGCATTGAGCTTGGAAAGCTCATAGGTGTTTGCACAGACTTGCTAGTTAGTTGTTTCCTGAATAGGAAAAATGACCAACAAGATGGTGACTCTGCTGGGGAACTATGTTTCATATTGAATAGATTCTACAAGGTGTTTAATCCCGCAGTTTGTTCATAGATTCAGTCATTTGAAAACATTGGTTGAGTATAGCTTATGTCTCTGCCTTTGTGTTTATATTCCTGAGTGATTCCTAGTCTTATTGTTGTCAAGTTGTAGTTACCAAGCTCTGAAAGTCTTGTTGTATTCCAAAAAAAAAGTAACACCACTGTTACTGATCTATCCCAAGAAGCTTGGGTGGCGACTCTGAAGTCTTTGTACCAGTGTAAACCAATATTTAAAGATATAGAAGAAGTTCAGAGCATAAATTCCAAGAGATTCAACAAGGCTGAAGGAATCCCAGTTCAAATGAGGAGAACACAAGGTTATTACAGAAACCATCCAGAGTAGGAGCTGGAAGAAGAGTTGCCCAGAAACAAAGGCAAATGGGTGAAGGCAAAACCAGCACAAAAAGGTATGTCTACACCGCATCCTACCCCTAAACATCAAGTTTCTTCTCATTTCGGTTCACAAAGTGAAAGAGATTTGCTAGATTTAGATGATAATGTATCCAATGAGAGAGGGGAAGTGCATATGAAAAGTATTGTAAATGAATATTCATCAGATCATGGCCGAAATGCCATATAACAAAGGGGAAGGGGTAGATTCCAAAGGAATAATAGGAATACCCGACATGCTAGAACTATAGAATGCCCCAGTCCCACACCTCTTAGGGATACCTTTGTCCCAAATGATTCATCCACTAGGGATGACTTTTCCCACAACCCGCATTTGTACCAAACTGCTAGTACAACTTCTGATAGAGAGTCTACATTACTTGATGAGGATGAGATATCTGATGATATAAAAAGACTTAGTCAGAAAATTTCTGCACTAAATGAGAGTAGGAAACAGAGAAAAGCAACAAAAGAGAAAAAGATAAGAGATGCTATGGATTAAAGGGATGAGCTGCGTAGAAGAGTTAAAGAGATGGAAGCCATGGATAGATTGGCAGCCCAACAAAATGAGGACACCCTAGGATTACCTGAAACCTTAGGAAGGATTCTCTCTGATCCCTTAGTCAATGATACCACAAATAAACCTCAAAGTCATAGGGTCGAGGAACATGTTGTTCCTCCTCCTAGGAATACCAGTAAACAGCCTCAAAATATGGACAAAGGTAAGCATCCTATGCAGGAAAAGAGAGGAAATGAAAGAGTAAGGATAAATGAGGGGGGTGCCATGAAAAACATAGATCAACAAGATAATCCCTCAATCTTTGATAAGTTAATGAAGGAAAATGAGGAATTGGAGAGAAAGACAAGGGAGATGGAGTTGCTTGCAGCAAACAAAGAGATGAAGAGGAAGCTTTGTTTTCTAGAATCTACTTTGAAGGACCCTGTCCCTGATGCTCAGAACACATCTAGTCATGCTATCTTTTCAAATCCTGGTGTTGGTAATAGAAGTTCCCCCATGGATACCCCTGCTAGTTCCAATCCACCCCCTAGAGGTCATGAAAAAGCTGTCCATTTTGTTGATCTACAAGAGCCTCAAGGTCAGCAATTAGGTCATCAAAATGAAAGACAAGGAGACAGTGATACCCAAGGTGAAGAAAGAAGACCTGTGGGAAGAAGAGTGACTCATACTGATAGATACAGGCAGTTATGTTTTGATAATATCCTTGGTTACCCAAACCCTGTACCTGATAATGCTAGGAAATATGTGCCAAAGTTTGCAGGCAATAATGCTATCAGTGGTGAGGATCACCTTAAAGCTTTTCAAAGATTTTTAGAAGACTTTGAGCTATGGGATGAGGATGTAGCCATGAAATACTTCATGCAATCTCTGACAAAGGATGCAAGAGACTGGTATAGAAGTTTGCCTAATTTAAGCATTGATTCTAAGAATTCTTTCTTTAGAATTTTCAGAGAGCAGTATGGTGACCAGACTGACCCAAGGTTCAGGCTGCATGATTTCAATAATATCACAAAGGGACATAATGAAATGGCTACTGAATTTAATGCAAGATTCAAGAAAGCAATGGCTAAGGTCCCTGTTTCTCTCCAACCTAATGAAAGATCATGTCTGTTTACTTACTGTAATGCCTATGACAGTAAGATGTGATACTTGCTCAGAGACAAAGACCCATAATCCCTGCAAGAGGCTTACAAGATGGCCGTAAACATTGAAAATAATAGAAGAGCATCTGGTAAGATGGGTAGGAGAGATGATCCCACGCTTACCAAAGCTTCTAAGCCTTCAAATGAGAAAGGGGTCAAAGATGCAGCACCAGATGACAAATGGGATCAAGTTTTGAACCTACTACAGAAGCAAGCAAAGTCTAAAAGACCCCAATTTTAGAGAAATGAAAGGCCCCCAAGGCTACAAGATTACTCATACCACACCAACTAGAATAATGGGAAGCTTGTTCCCAATAATCAAAGGAACTTCCATGGAGTGCCTGATCCATTACAGAAGAATACCTCAAACATGGCAGATGATTTTCCATGCTGTGATGCATGTGAAATGCCACACTCCTCACATCAGTGTGTTGTTGCGGCCAAGGTAGTGGAAGAAAAGCAAGGCAATTATGAGGAAGGTGATTATCCTAGCAACCCTAATGAGATTTCAAATGTGTTCATGACCAAGGCAGATTTGGAGTATGAGGAATATTCCTCTGACTATGGTGCTGATACAAGTGAGATAGATATGCAAAGACAAGAAGGTCTTCTTCATCAGCAGCAAGTATTTTCTAATGGAGAAGAAGATGATCAGTTTACTGCTTACAACCTTGAAACCTGTGGCATTTCTTTGAGGAGACTTTCTAATGAAGAGATAGAAAGGTATACAGTTGCATTGGCCACCAGAGCTCAGGCTAGAAATGATGTTCACCTCAGAAATAGGGTGGTAAAGGCTAATCTAGGTCACAAGGGGGGATATTCATTAAAGAAGGTGATACTGATCCTAAAGGGACTAGAGCTGAAAACACAAAAACTAGTACCAAAGCTAAGGAGGTCAAAGAACCACAAATTTGGTCTAAAAGGAATGACAAGGCTAAGATAACTAGTGAAGCTACTTCATCAGATACAAAGATGAAAGAATTGAGGCCTGCAAACCAAAGTGATGGTAAGAAAATAGATGCACCGACTTCTCATGAAGTTATGTTCCCAGAGATTTCAAGTTATGCACCAGTTGACATGTTTCAGGTCCTATCTCAGATAAGGGTCATAGTCCCACTTCTTGAGATGATGAGGATTGATGACCATAAGCATAAAATAATGGCAGTCATCAAGAGCATTGTTGGGAACAATCAACCCAAAATGGAAGCTCAAATACCTGAAACAGGTGCAGGCCAGGTGAAGGATGATGCAGCTTGACTGAACATAGATGGGAATCCTAAAGTATATCTAGGAACTACAATCATTGCTAACCCTGATCTGGTCAACCCCTTCTTTCTGAGCCTGATTATTAATGGAAACTTGCTCAAAAATTGTATGATTGATTCAGGTGCCTCAAATAATGTGATGCCTGTCAAAATCATGGAGGAAATGGGCTTGAAGGTGGATAGCACTTATGGAAAATGCTATGCTATGGACTCAAGGGAGATCCCTGTGATTGGAATCATAAATGAAGTATCATATAGACTGGAAGATTGCCCTGAGAAAGAATTTGTCATGAGTGTCATAGTAGATGATATCCCTCTAGCATATGGAATGCTGCTGTCAAGGAAATGGTGTGCTTCTATGGGAGGAAGTATGTAATGTGACTTATCCTTTGCTACCTTTTCAATCAATCAGAAGGATGTTAAGATTGCCTGGGTGTCAAGGTGCAAGCATATGATTGAATCTACTAATAAAATAGAAGAACCTCCACTCATCAACTTTGTTGACACTGATATAGATACCTTTCGAGTAGAGGAAGTGGAACAAGAGGATGGAGAGACCAAGTCAGTACAAATAGTCAAAGAAGTCATGTAGACTACCTTAGAAGAGTCAGTATGGACCATGTTCTTTGATGGATCTTGCTCTAAGGATGGCTCAGGTGCTGGTGTCTTGCTGGTATCCCCACAAGGTAAGACCTTCAAGTATTCCTTTTTACTCCAATTTGCATGGACAAACAATATAGCTAAATATGAAGCCTTGTTGCTTGGCTTGAAAATTGCCTCTAAACACGGTATAAAATCACTGAGGGTATTTGGTGACTCAGATTTGATTGTTTCTCAAGTCAAATCTAGATTTGTCACTAAGGACAAGCGCTTGAGGCATTTGATGCCTTTGGAATAGATTGGGTAGAAAGGGGGAAAAATGCTAAGGCTAACTTTCTGGCCAATATTGCTATTAAACTGGATGAAGTGACCTTTAATGGCATTTCTGGTATTGAGGTACAAACCAGGCCTACAGTGCCTGATAATATCTACAATTGGCAAGTTTTTCAAGATGACAATGATCTCTTGAAATTCCTACACTGTGTTGATCAATATGAGCATCGGGAGATTGATTTTGGCTCATATGTGGTAGAAGAAAATGGTAGAGAGACCTTGTTTGGGAATGAAGTAATTCAACTAAAGAGCAACAAAATCCCAAAAGGGTTGGTAGTGTTGGAGAGAATCTTTGAAGGACCAGATAAGTCCAACACAAAACAAGCAGCTACCCATAAAGAGGACCTAGAGGAAATCAACCTAGGAACTGATAGTGCACCCAAGAAGGTCTACATAGGCAAAAAGATGAAGCCCCATGTAAGGAATATGTTGATTACCTTATTAAGGAAATATAGGCATGTGTTTGCCTGGTCTTATGGTGACTTGAAGGCTTACAGGGAAGACTTGTTCCAGCATGAAATTCCCCTGAAACCTGATGTGAGACCATTTAGGCAGAAGTAAAGGCCTATCAATCCAACCTTGAGATCTAAGATGCAGGAAGAACTAACAAAATTGAGTGATGCAGGGATTATTAAGCCTATAAGGCACTCATCATGGGTGTCAAACCTAGTTCCTATAAGAAAAAAGAATGGTGATCTCAGGTTGTGTGTGGATTTTAGAAATTTAAATACTGCATCATTGAAAGAAAATTATCCACTCCCAAACATGGAGGCTATGCTGTAGAAAGTGACTAGATGTGAATTGATGTCCATGATGGATGGATTCTCTGGTTACAACCAAGTCATGGTGAAATAATCAGAGTAGTACAAGACAGCGTTCACCACACCCTGGGGAACTTATGTCTATGTGAGAATTCCTTTTGGCCTAATTAATGCTGGTGCCACTTTCCAAAGAGCCATGGATGTGGCCTTTGCTGAGTTTTTAGACCTATTCCTTCCTGTTTACCAAGATGACTTGACTCCTCACAGCAAGAAAGAAGAGGACCATTGCTCTCACTTAGATAAAATCTTTGTCAGGGCGTTGGAATATGGTATTTCCCTTAATCCCAAGAAATGTGCCTTTGGGGTTAAGGAGGGCAAGTTATTGGGGCACATTGTCTCAAAAGATGGCATCAGAATTGATCCAGAAAGGATAGCAGCCATTGATAAGATCCAACCACCAAAGAATGTCAAGGGAGTACAATCTTTCTTTGGTCAAATAAACTTCTTGAGAAGGTTTGTCACTAACTTTGCAGAAATCAGCAGACCTATCTCCAAAATGTTGAAGAAGAATGAGAGGATAGTCTAGTCAGAAGAGCCCCTAAAGGCTTTTCAAGCCATTAGAGAAGCAATAAAAGATGCTCCTATGTTGAAGACACCCGACTATTCAAAGCCTTTCCAGTTGTTCACATTTGCCTCTTTTCACACTGTAGCAGGGGTGTTGTTATAGAAGAATGATAATGGTTTCGAGCAGCCCATAGCCTTCTTCAGTAAGTATTTACAAGCTGCATAATTGAAATATGACATAAATGAGAAACATGCATATGCACTAGTCAAGGCTGTCAAAGCTTTCAGGCCTTACTTAATGGGAGTTGTCATAATTGCGTATGTGCCTAGTGCAGCTGTCAAAGACATTTTCATATAGCAGGAAGTGTTGAGAAGGAGATGGAGATGGATTAGCAGGATTCAAGAGCTTAACATTAAGGTCCAAATCACTAAGTTGGTGAGGGGACAAGGATTGGCCAAGCTTATGGCCCAGACCAATTTGGAAGAAAATCAAATAAACTCATTGGAAGAGGAAAACAGATTGAACATATGTGATATGGAACACTCTGAGTGGTATAAGAATGTGATCTATTATCTACAGAGGATGAAGTGCCCTGATGAGCCCTGATGACCTGAATGAAAATCAGAAGAGGACATTAAAGTTGCACGCTATCAGATATGTTATCATACAAGGAAATTTGTGGTGGAGAAGTAGAGGAGTCATGCTGAAATATGTTGATTAGAATCATGCATTAGAACTTCTAAGGGAGATGCATGGTGGAGTCTGTGGCGGACATTACATGGCCAAGACAACTGCACACAAGGTGATGAGGGCCGGTTTTTGGTGGCCTACTATATTTAAAGATACACATCAGTTTGTGAAGACATGTGATGCTTGTCAGTGTTTTTCTAGTAAGTTAAAATTTTCTGGTAACCTTCCCCTCAGACTGGTTACTGTGCAATCTCCATTCTAGACTTGGGGCATTGACTTCATAGGTGAGATATCATGCAAATCTAGTGGGGGCCACTCCTGGATATTAGTAGCCACTGATTATTTTACTAAGTGGGTGGAAGCAATCCCAACAAAGAAAGCAACTAGCAAGGTGGTGATTGATTTCTTGATAAACAATATACTAACAAGGTTAGGATGCCCAAAAAGAATTGTATCAGACAATGCTATGTGTTTCAGGTCTGAAGAATATACTGAGTTTTGTGAGAAATATGGTATCCAAATTTCTTATTCATCACCATATCACCCACAAGGAAATGGACAAGTTGAATCAAGCAACAAGAGCCTGATAAGGATTATCAATAGAATCTTGGATCAAAATAAGAGGGCCTAAGATTCTAAGTTGAAATTGGTACTCTGGGCAGATAGGGTAATTGTGAAGAGGGAAATAGGTTGTGCCCCATTTGACTTAGTTTATGGGATAGGTGCTAGATTGCCCCAAAACAACCTGATAGAGATGTACAAATTTATCCAGGTTTATGATGATGAAATCGACAGTGAGATGCAATTGAGAATGGATGCTCTCACAAAGCTGGATAAGAATAGAAGGGATGCTCAAAGGAGAAATTCCAAGTTGAAAATGCAAGTGAAGAATTTGTATGACAAAACGACAACTGCAAGGAATTTTGAGAAAGGAGATTTGGTCTTATTATGGAATGCCAGATTGGAAGATAAGGGAAAACATGGAAAATTTGATGCAATCTGGCTAGGTCCATTTGTGATCAGCAGCAAGTGGGGAGAAGATTCATATGTTCTCCAGGCTTTGACAGGTGAGATTCTTGAACTACCTTTTCATGGATAGTTCTTGAAGTTATACTTCTCCTAAAGTATCTTATCCATGAACATTAGCTTAGGATTTGCTTTCTATTTTGTTTTCTTTTTGTGTCTACTAGCTCTGTCTAGGCTAGTTCCTGGTTTGTTTTGGTATTTTATGTCTGGTCTGCTCACCTTGAGATCTGAATTCTTGCTATGTCCACCAGGGGCATACATCCCCAACTGGAGCCTATGTTAGTGCCTATTTTGGTTGTCTCTCATTTTCCAGTTATTTTCCTTTGTTTTTCCCTGACAAATCTTTAGCTTGGGAATTTTCTATCATTTTGGCACGTGGGGTAAATGGGCTCCCACAAGGGTTGAGCTCATTGTGCTAAGGGTTCATGTCTCAGATGGCTAGATCTTTCTTTTCTTGTGTTTTTCTTTGTCTGGCAGGGGCGGAACCGGAATGGAATCAAAATCTGGTTATTGCCTTTGGTTTCTCTTTCGGGTTCCATTCTGGCCCTGGCTCCACGTCTTCGGTTGTCTTTTGTTTTGTTTCCTCTAGCAGGTGCGGGTTCAGAATGGGAAATGTTTTGGAGCCTTTCTCATGCTTATGGTTTTGGGTTTTGCTCCGACCCCAGGTCTGCTTGCTTTGTTTTCCTTTTTCTTTTTGGCGGGGGTGGAACCAGGTCAGAGTTTTGTCTTGGAACTTTTCACGGGTTCCTATTTCCATTTTGCCTCTGACTCCGCAGTTTCCTATTTCGGGTTTTGTCCCACTCCTGGCCTCGCATTGCCTTCGCTGTGACCTTTGGCATTTGAGATTACCTCTCGGCGACCCCGTGTTGTCTCCCCAAGGTCTCTCTTTCGTCGGCCTATGTTGGTTGTGTCGAGGAGATGTTTCCCTGACTTCTTTGTGTCTCACCAATGGGCTTCTTCTCATCGGTGTGTTGATGTCCGCTCGAGGGGAGATCTTCCCAAATCCCCTCGGTCTCCTAGAATTCCTTTTTCTACCCCTCGTGTAGTTCCATCGTTGTGAAGTCACAGCGAGATTGCAATGTTATACCGACCGATGGAGGATGGATGTGTTTCGACATAAGTCAGGAAAATTGGGGTGGTGTCTCACCAAGTTTTGTATATCTCCCCGACATATGCACATGGAACGATTTTTCGGCGTGAGTCAGTTGGTCGAGCTAACGTCTTGCCGAATTCAAGTGTCTCGGCGATGGATGCACTTTGGGATCCCATTGGCGTCAGTTATGATCTATGGTAGGAGGTCTTGGTGAATACGATTTGTTACACTAACCGAAAACGTAAAGGGTAATCTCTTCAGTAAGAGCTAGGGTTTTCAGCAAGAGGTCTCGGTGAGTGACCTTCGGTCTCACCGATGGAATATAAAGGGTCTTCGTCGGCATAGGTTTTGAATGTCTCAGGGACTCCAGGTGAATGAATACTTTCAGAAAGACATGGTGTGCTCTACAGGAGGTCTTCCCGATATCTTAATGTTATAGCGATGCACAAAAGGAAAAGGTTTCAGTCGGTGTGAGACCATTAATGTCTTGGCGATCTATTGTGAGCTAGGGATGTTTCGACAAAACAGAGGATAGTCTATATAGTGTCTCCCAGAAAGTGTTATGTCTTGGCAAAAGGAATGAAAACGTGAGCTTTCGGTAAGACACAAAATGTTTTATGAGATGTCTCCCCCACCTGATGATGTCTTACCGATACAATGAGCTCCTCAACGTGACTTCGTGCCCTTTTACTCGCTATCACCCTGATGTCTTCTTGAGTCTGTCTTCTCTTGCCAATTATGTGTCTGTTTGAGTGTCGCCATGACCTCTTGTCGAGTGAGCTTTATCTCACCGATGGGGCGCTATTCTAAGTTGAAATTTCACGCCAATGTGCACCCAGTCTCACCAACTCAACTGTTCGATCAAACACATAGATCCTCGCTATGATGTCTGGCTGACTGGGCTATGTCTAGCCGACTGGTCTACTAGGGAGGTGACCGATGTGGATCGATTTCAAGATGTATTCAATGTGGTTGGTCACCTATTCGGGCTCGAGAATGACAATGAAGATTTCCCAGGATCGGCATGATGACCTCGATTTGGTCTTGAGCCTCGATTGCTGGTGCGGGTTGGTGCGACAGAGGATGGAATTTATTGCAAAACTAGGGCATTGGGTTTTTTGATGAGGAGAGGTGGTTGAAACGGCTAGATTCTACATTTATGGCCTCTAGTTTTGTGATGATCACACCCGTGGATTTCTTGGATGACATGGTCTGTGTACCTTCCTAGTTTGACTATCATGGCTGCCCATTCCTGTACTTACTCATTTTGACTTGGTGGTGTGGCATTCCCCCTGTTCCACCTGACAGGAGCTTTCAATATGATTCAGAATGGTTGGTGGAGGCTCGTGGCTGAGTTGTTTGATGTTTTCTGAGCTGTTAGGGTTTCTATTGGTGTCCATGTAGGCTCATGTTGACTGGTGGCCCTGGCTGTATAAATGTGATTTCTTTCCACTTTGTAAGGGTTTGAGGGCAGTTTTTGAAAAATTGTAAGGAAACCAGTTGTCTCTGGTTGGGTAGTTATGTTCTGGTCTGAGGAAAGAACACTTAGAACAGATCAAATTTAATTTCAATTTTGAGGGCAGGGCAAATAATATTGAATGTAAGGCTTCTGGATATATTATGGATGGTGAATGTAGTTGATAAAATCTAAAGTCTCTCCTTGTAATGGTGTATATGAAATTTTAATGAGATCAAGTGATCAAGGATCATTTCATTATCTGTTTGTTTGATTATTGCTCTTGTTCAAGGAATAAGTTAAATTGCATTAATTAACCAATAGATTTCTATGCATCGTTAAGGGATTTGGTAAGTAGTCTGAAAGATTTGTTCATTAGTTTATGGGTTAATAAGGTTAACTCCATAAAGACTCAGGTTTCCAGAATTAAATATTCCTTCTGTTGCACATTTTCATGACTCCTTGCCCAAGGATATTGGCACTGGTATGATGTTAGTTGTATGTCTTCGCTGACCTAGTTATTCAACCTAGATAACAAGAATTTTAGTAAATCAATTTTGTTTCATGTTATTTTGTATGTGTTTTATCATTCTCAGTGTGATATACACTATTTGTTCAAAGGTTTCCAACTTTGAATGAACTTTATTATATCTCATACAAGGAGATTGAATCTGCTTTGTTTAAGGGATTCCCCCCTGGGTCTTGTAGAGCCCGAAGTGAAGGAGATTATAGCCATCAGTGTTTCATCTCGTCTGTTGGCCATCTGTCTAGTGAACATTCAGGCATTGAGCTTGGCAAGCCCATAGGTGTTTTCACAGACCTGCTGGTTAGTTGTTTCCCGAACAGGAAAAATGACCAACAGATAGAGCCTTGTTTCCAATCAAGAATCTATAGCCCCAACAATGTTATCATTGTAATTCCCTCAAAAATTCCTCTACTGTTAGTCAAGTGTTTATAGCCTTGGTAGAGATATTTTCATGGCCTAAAGAGTTGATTCTTTCTTTTGATATTTCTTTTATAGCTCATTTCAACATTTTCTCTTTTTTTCTTTGATATTTCAATGATAACTCATTTCAACTTGTAGGCAATGAAGCCCACTATTAGGTTGGGAATTATAGTGGTAGAAAAAGTAGCCTTTTTATTTTTCACTCAATGCAAATAATTGCTATGCCAAATTTCAGTAGAATTATTTAAGATATGTGTGTTTGTAGCTCAACATCAACTAAATGATTTATGCTAATTGGATTAAAAGGAACCGAACAATTCCCCAATCATCTATAATTAAAGAACTACTTATGGTTAAAACATAGATCAAATTTCTAGAATTGGCATTCTATTATTTTGTTCACCTTCAAAGGTTGTCAACTGTTGTATAACCTGACAACGCAAACCCCAAAAGGAGAAAAGAAAAGAAACAAAGGACTATTTACAAAAATGACACAAAAACTATTTACAAAAAAAACTATTTACAAAAAACTATTTGCAAAACTATTTACAAAACTATGCTTGGAAGTAATGCTTCAAGAGTTTCCCATTGACAGGCAATGGGACATCTTCTCCAGTCAAAGTCTTAAGTCTATAAGTACTATCTCCTAAAATTTTAGAAACTTGATAAGGACTTATCCATAACTTTTCAAACTTACCATGATCACCTTTATGTTCATGGGCTTTGTTCCAATATAGGACTAAGTCATATATTTTAAAGGTTTTTAATCTAGCCCTTTTGTCAAACCATCATTTTACCATAGATTGGTGCCTATAAAAATGATCTATAGTTTGGGTACACTTTTCATCTAAGTGCATTAATTGCAATAATTGAGCTTCAGTCTTATCATCTAATCCAATGTATTCTTGAGAAAATTGCTAAGTAGGGATTTTAAAATTTATTGGAAATATAGGGTCTACCCCATAAACTAGGTGGTAAGGAGAATTTCCTAGTGTGGATTTCATCCTGGTACGATTTACCCAAAGGGAGAATTTCAACAAAGAATGCCATTCCATAGAATTCTTTTCAACTAATTTCCTAATTACATCCAACAAATCTTTGTTTGATGCTTTTGCTAATCCATTTCCCTAAGGATAATAGGAATATGAGAATTTCAATGTTATACCGCATTCAAATTCCCAATTAGAAAATTGTAATGAGGAAAAAGCAAGGCCATTATCACATACCAATGCACACAAAACTTTAGACTTGGTAATGATGTTTTCCTCCAAAAATTTGATTACCACCTTTGTGGTTCGTTGTTTACTAGGACATGCTTCAGTCCATCTGATGCAATAATCTATAGTAGTCAGTATAAACCTATGACCTATAGAAAATGGAAGGTTGATGGTGCCAATGTAATCCAATCCCCATTGTGAAAAGGGCACATTTCCATCACCACCTGCAATGGCTAAGCATTAAATCTTCCTTTATCTACCATAGTTTGACATGTGTAATAGTGTTTCGCATGTTCATACGTGTCTTTAAAAATATTTAGCCAATAATAACCAACTCTCAAGTTGAGTTGTGTAGTGGCTAAAGGCACTCCATGAGTTGTTCCAAACTTATCATGCAATTCTCACAACACTTCATTTTCTTCCATCCTATTCAAACATCTTAGATAAATTCCTTCATGACTTCTTTTGAATAGAGATCCTCCTTTAACCATATAACTCTGAGATTTTACAAGGAAAGTATGGCTAACTAAATAATGTCATATATCTAAATACCAGTCTTCCTGGTCTTTTACATCTAGAGTATATTGCTGGCTAGAGATTTGTGGATCAATCTCGACAATAGACTTGACCAAGGATTTTCCCCGAACCAGATTCATGGGTATAATTTCTAAATCGAACTCTTGTAAAATCATAACCCATTTAGCCCTCTTTTCACTAAGCTCACTCTGTGTTAGCAACATTTTCACTGCAACATCTGGGACAATAGTCTTGACTATACTTTTGAGGATGCAATGCCTAAATTTTCATACTACTTTGACCAAAGAAAAGTCTTTTTTCTCAACATCTATGTATCTTATCTCTGCTTCTTTAAATGGAGCACTCATAAAAGCAATCAACATTTCTTCTTTTTTATCACCCCTCTGTGTTAGTACCATTGCACAAGTATGACTGGAAGCAAAAGAGTACTATAAATGTAAAAAATTAAACATAATTTGGACTTTCCAGCACCAGTGCTTTTGAAATTGCAACTTTCATATTCTCAAAGGTGAGCTTGGCTTCATTTTTCCACTCTACTTTCACATCTTTATTCAACATATCATTGAGTGGTTTTACTATCATGGAAAATCCAGTGATAAATTTACGAGTGAAATTGATCTTACTAAAATACAATTTCAATTCTTCCTTACTTCTTGAGGATTGTAACCTTAGTAATGCACTTACTCTTTATGGGTCTATTGAAATACCTCTTTCAAAAATAATGTGTCCCAATAGTTTACCTTGAGTAACCCCAATAATACACTTCTTAGGATTCAACGAAATTCCATAAGTTTCACACTTTTGTAATATTTCTCTGAGATCTCAAACATGATCTCTATTCTTTGAAAATATCCATGTAGATGATAATATATTTTTCTATCAAATCTTGAAAAGCATAATCCATAGCTCTCTGAAACGTGGCTCTGACATTTATTAATCCAAATGGCATCCTTTTGTAAGTAAAATTTCCCCACTTTGTGGTGAATGTTGTCTTCATCCAATCTTCCTTCGCTACCATTACCTAATTGTATCTAGAGAGTACATCGAAAAAGGAAATAATTTGTGAACCATTAATGATCTATAACACTTCTTCCAATGAAGGTAGTGGATAATTATCTTTTTTAGAAGCCTTGTTGAGATTCCAAAAATCTACACACAACCATATGTCTCCATTCTTCTTCCTCATGGGCACCAAGTTTGCCACCCAAGTAGAATGTCTAATAGGAAATACTATTTAGGCTGAGAGAAGCTTTTGGACTTCCTTTTGGATTATTGGTTCTAAGAGCGTATCCATTGGTTGTTGCTTTTGTCAAAAAGGATTTACATCAGACTTTAGTGGTATTGTATGAGTAATGACAAAAGTATCATAGGTTTTCAAATCTTCGTATGTCCATGCTATAACCTTCCAATAATATTTGAGTGCCTTAGCGATATTTTTTATTTCTTCTTCAATACACACCTTTCCTATAAGCATGTTCTTAGGATCTTCTTTAGTATGCAAATTATATAATTCAAACTTCCTTCCATCACTCTGGGGCAAGTCTTTCTATCAGACTATTTGATCTATATCAAATAGTATTTCCAACTCAATTATCCTTTTTAAAATACTATTATCTTTAGCTAGAGCTAATTCTTCATCTTGAATCTCACCATTGAGGTGATCAATTTCCTCCATTATTTGTCCTTTGAGGATACCGAAGTTAGTAATGAATTCGAATATGTGTTGATCATCTTCGAACACCTACAAATTTGTAGCATTATCAGGAATTGAAGGTAGCTACACCAGCTCAACTATAAATATTCTCAAATATGAAGCATCTAAAGGTTCTAGATGATTGGAAATAGTGGCTAAAGCATCATCTCTTTGATTAAATCTTTGTGGAATGTGAGTAATGTTGAAGGCATCAAAATGTTCTATTAAATACCACACTTTGTGTCAATAACTAGACAATCGCTTGTAATGAAAAATGTACTATTTTCAAATTTGTTTTATTACCAACTCAAAATCACCAAACACCTTAAGAATCTTGATTTTCTTCTTGATTGCAAGCATCAAACCATGGATGAGGGCTTCGTATTCTACCACATTGTTAGTACATTGAAATTGCAATATATAAGCAACACGAAAAGATTTACCTTGTGGACTGATGAGCTCAAATCCAATGCCAATTCCTTGTTTTGATTTAGATCCATGAAAACCTAAGGATCTAGGCTTGATCATCAGTAGTTGTAAACTTAAAATTCTTAATATTTTTTGAATTAACATTTTTGGTCTACATAACCTACACTTTATCTCCGTGTATTTTTGGTTCAGACCTTTTGATCTTAGTATGTTCAAGACAATGCTGGGTTTTTATTTTGTGAATGATTTCCAAGCACATCATGCAACTGTCTTTTGAATCTTAGAATTGTGTAACCTACACCAATCCTACATCAAAATAAATTTTAGTGAATTTTTAATTTTTCTGCTCTTTTGAGCTTCTATACAATGTTCTTCCAAAATTTATCATAATAACTATTTTCTTCTTCTAAAGAATCATAATCTGATTTGATTAAAAAATCAATTCTAGGAGTTATTTGATTATTCTCTTTAGCTTTGCACATGCATACTTCTTCTATTTTGACTCCTGAGCCTTGAGTTTTATAAATCCCTAGTTCTACATCAATATATATAATTTTAATTTTTTATCGTTATTAGTGATCATGTATTTCATACATGGTTCTCTCTTAATTCTAATTTGATTAGGAACTCCTTTCCATGGTAAAAACATATGTGAGAAGTATGTGGCAATGTATCCATTCAAATTTTTTGACCAATCCTA